>BMAO01028018.1:0-51768 GCA_019973975.1 Trichonephila clavata
GCCGCTTGCGCATTTCAACAATGATCTCGAACACGATTGCTATGTCATGCACAAATTATTTTCCACATCGCAAAACGACGAGCGTAACTTGGATTCTTGCCAATTCCTTTTTGTTTGGATTCAACGAAATGTTACTAACGTATGAATTTAGGTAAAATTAATGACGTAGGTCAAAGTGAATATTCTTTTACTAGTAGTTTAAAGAAAATTTAGTAAATGAAATTAAAAATAATTAATCATTTTATAGATACACCAGTAGCACTCACAGGAATTTTTCAAGGGGGGGGGGTCCAGGGTTGAAAGTCCACTATTCTCGTACCATGCTCCAATACGCCGCCCAACATATTCTTCTGATTTTGTTCATTTTGGGATGTGACGTTTGAGACAAACAAAGGTAGCGTGATTGATTAAATAAAAATTGCGTTTAATTAAGTCAGAGCTGTTATTTACAGATTTACATTAATTTACAACTTAGTACAATTAGATTATTTTAGAGTCCCAATTTCTATTGCTTTGTGAGGGAGGAGTCTTGTGGTGACCGTCCACTGCGAAGTTTCCGCTGGAACTCCTTTGCTCTCTCGCCCTCTCGTCGGCATCTTTTCTTCTCTTTACATCCGCCAAAGGTTACCGGGCGATCCAAGACACAACCGCACAATATATTTAAAATTGCAGGTGTCCTGCACATGTGGTGATCAATTCTCCTAAAGAAGCACATCCAGCTGTGTGGCGGAAAATCACCGATGTTGCAGAACTCAAAGATGTTACAGGGAACTAAAACAGTAAAAAATTAATTAATAAAATTATTTATTACTAACAAATACTTAATTAAATTTTACGTACTACATACACAGGATTATAAACAATCGAAAAAAATCAAGGGCTTTGAGGCAGGGACCGAGGAGCCCCTTGTGTGCGCCATTGGTTATTACTGACATTTGAAATGAAACACGGAAGAGTAGTGATGTGAATAATAAATAAAAGTTTGCAACACTTAAATGTATTCTGTTTTCAGTGTTTAATTTTTGAAGTTTAATTATTAGAAGTATTCTGAGTATTGTGAAATTAAAACCTGTAATTTTTTTTACTTAAGTGTAATGTAATTGCTCCATGCCACCCAGAAGTATAGATTTATTTAAGTTACTGTTTAAAGCCATTAATCTGCAGATTAACTGATCTGTGCTCCTTTAAAGTGCGGAATCAAGAGTTTTCCTTATTTTAACAAGGCAATCTTACATTAGTGGTTTCAGTATCGTTAAAGATCATAAATTTGCTTCTCTCATTTTTTTTCTCAATTCGATTAAATATTTTGACCATCCAGAATTATTTATCATAAACATTTAGAAACAGAGTGGCAGAAACAGTAAATGTATTCGATAAAAGACTCATCGAATTCATAATAAATTTACTTACGCGACGACCAGAATCTTTTGGAAACAAATTAAATATTAAAAATTCCAGTATCGCAAAGTATAGCTGCCCACAGTACAGATTCAATTGATTGATGATTGATTCAATCAACTAATGTGTTGATTGTTTGTTTGTATTAACCTGATTCTTTAAATATCGAAATATATATAAACACTAGCTGACCCGGCCCGGCGTTGCAGGGGCTTTTATCGAGGGTATAACTTAATCCCCATGTTAATTTACTCCTTTCTTTCTGACGCCAGCACTTTTGTGTGGGTGTGACGCGTACGATGTGAGTGCATGGCCCGTGAGTGCGTGTCATGGTTTTCTCGTTTAACATTTTCCCTACTCTTCCCAAAATCAGCACTTCCAATATTATTTCTCGAAATTACTTTCACTTCTTTGTTTCTTTCCTCTCCGCTTAGCCCGGCGTTGCACGGGCTTTTACCAGTGAATAACTTATAATCCCCATGGGAATTTCCTGTTTCCCTCAGGACGATAGCACTTATGTGTGTATATGCGCGATGTGAGGGATTTCTTTAACTATGACATTAAAACTCCCTTTTTCGAAATTTGTTCTTGCGTTGGTGTGGTGTGGTACTTAGGAGAGGTGGGTAAAAGCTTAGGTGTCGTCCTCGTCACTTGACCATGGTTGAAAATTTCGAGGTCCGTTGCCTAAAACCCTCGAATAGGTGAACAGTGCGAATTTATAAATCACTCACTCACTTTTCAATTCTTTCGTTGCAATTTTTTAGTCCCCGGAAACGAAAATGTAGCCTTTTTAAAAATAGTTGTATGTTGAAAAAAGACAGAAAAGTAGAAATTTTTCCAATTACAAAATTTTACTACTATTTTAAATCTTGAAGTAAAATTGTGAGGATATTTTGAAATGTTCGACACACGGGAAAAAAGTTTCATGCAATTATCTTTATAAAAGAAGAAATTATTAAATGATTGTTTTAAGTATTTTGAGTGTTTTGTTAAAATTTGTTCAAAAAAGTTTTTGACTTTTTACAAGCTTTTATTTAACTTACAATGTATGTATGTATGTAATTTGTTCGGGTGGAATCTTGCAACTCAATTTTCAAGCTGATATCTTCACTCCATTGAGCTGAAATTTTGTATACACGTTTAGTTTGGATGACAATGCATGTTTAGACAATTTATATTCCGATATTGCAATTAATTAAAAAGATATTAATTAAAAACATTAAATTAGTTTTGGCGCCAACTTCGATATATCTGCATTGTTGTAATAATGTTATTGTTACAACAATGACAAAAGTTGGCGTCGAAAATTGGTTTTCAGCCAAACTGGAATTTCATAACGTTGCGCTATTGACTGTATTAATTAACTTTGTCTAAAAATAATTACATTTCTACAACGTAAAAATAATCTAATTTCTACAACGTATGCAATTTTTTTTACAAATTTCTATCTGTTTTCTTGGATTTAAATTCAAAACAAAAAAGTAGAGCTATTTTTCAAGTAGATTGGTACATTGTATACCTTTCTCAACGCTGCCAAGTCAAACTGAGATGGAGTATTGAAGAAATTCTTTAAAAAATTTATCTAACTTTAATCTATGAAACTCAGACAAAAAATAATTACAGAATCGGAAAGATCATTTTTTTATGTATCTTACCCATCAAAAAGGAATCCGCTAGGAAAACAATAAGAGAAAAATATTATCTAGAAATGCAACGTATTTTCGATTAAAAAAATAATTTTATAATAAAATGAATGAATTTTTTAAAGAAATTTTCTAATTTTAAGCCTACAAGTAATTTAAATATACCTCATTTACCTAATCTAAACACACACTACGACATGTGTCCTTAAATTGAATTACAATTAGAATCTGTTAATTTTATTTGAGTTTTTTTTTGTTTGAAAAATTACGGCAATTTTGTTTCTCTAGATAAGTTAGGCACATTGTAAAACCAGCTCAAGGTTCTTTATATTTATAAAATGTGGCAAAAGAGAATAATTTGCAAAATCACCTTAAATATTTTAAAAATAAGGAGAGAAAAAAATCGAATCTTAGAAGAAACATTTCGTTAAATAGAAAATGCACTTCGCTATTTGGAGTTGTTTTAAGAAGAAATGAGTAATATGTGCTTGGTTCCAGGAAAAAGTTCTTAAAATAGAGAAATTCCCAAAATAGAAGCTCGTTACATGGAGATCTAACTGTATAAAAATAATGCGATGGTTAATTATTTTTTCAAAATTAAGTTTCTAAAGATGACCTGAGCAATTTAAAAAATAAATTCTTACGTAGAAAATATTCAATGTCCAACAAAAAATTATCATTATTTGATAAAACTTTCTTTTTTGATTACAACATGCGTTTTGAATCTTAAGCATTTTATTGATTAATACAAATATTTAAATGCCTTTTGAAGTTTTTTAATAAATAACTAAATTTTTCTTCTAATATGTTAGAGAAAAATATATCCCTTATCTTCAAAATATTTCAAATAAATATTATATTCTTAAAGTTTTTTCAAAAATAGTCAAAATTTTAATTAAACATTTAATAACTTTGTCATGTATGAAGATAATCTCACTAAACCTTTTTTTTTCGTGTGTAGAACAATGTTACCCAAAATCTGCACGAAGATTGAAAAAATTGCTTAAAAATTACGAATTTAAAACATTGTGTTTTTAGTCTAATACCCTTTTTGTCAGAATTAATTCAGCTAAACCAGGGATGGTGAACCAGCGTTCAATGAGTTGAATAGGCTGAGAAACCTGTCCCCAGTGATAACTAAA
The DNA here is from genome assembly GCA_019973975.1 of Trichonephila clavata. Classification (NCBI taxonomy): domain Eukaryota; kingdom Metazoa; phylum Arthropoda; class Arachnida; order Araneae; family Nephilidae; genus Trichonephila; species Trichonephila clavata. The sequence goes on from BMAO01028018.1 coordinate 4,184, forward strand.
AAGTAAAAAATAAACTAAAAGTAAAAAAACTTTTTTAAGAACAAGATTTTATTTAAGCGCGCTAAAAAGAATATAATAAACTTTTCCTTTAAAACTTTTTTTACTATCAACTTATAACGTCATTACACAATTTATATGACATAAAAGCTTGTCGCCAGATTTAAGTACTCGTATTTACTTAGTTTGAATTTTTACAAATTAAAATCAATCAGGTCAAGTTATTTATTTTACTTGTTTATCTACACAGGTAAATCTCGCGACAAGCTTTTGTATCATATAAATTGTGTAATGACGTTATAAGTTGATAGTAAAAAAAGTTTTAAAAGAAAAGTTTATTTTATTCTTTTTAGCGCGTTTAAATGAAAGCTTGTTCTTAAAAAAGTTTTTTTACTTTTAGTTTATTATTTTTTCAATCACTGATTCTAAAAGTTTTAAAAATCATTTTTATTTAAACGCAGCGATTTTGATTCATTTTAGAAAAAAAAATCATAAAATATGCAAAATATAATTGTTTTGTAAAAAAAAAAAAAAAAAAAAAAAAAAAAAAAAAAAAAAAATTAAATTCTTAAATAAAAAGACAGTTTTCGGCATTTTATTTTTTTAATCACTGTTTCTAAATGGTCAATGACCTTTTTAAAAATCATTTTCATTTAAATTCATCTATATTTATTCATTTTAGAAGAAATCATAAAATACAAAACAAAATTAATTAATTATTTTATACTAATATTGATTAAAAATATTCATTTAGCAATTAATTGTGACATGCCAATTTAGTGATTTTTGATATATTAATAACACGCAATTAATAATGAAGAATTTTTATTTGAACATAGCTGTCATTTTTTTCTAAGGAAGTTATGCTTATTTAACTGAATAATTCTAAAAAAAAAATTTTCGAACTGGGCAAATTTTGCGTTTTTATTATGAAATTATATGTCAAATAAAGATTTATACATTAGGCATTATTTTAAAGTAAACTATAAGTTTTATGAAAGAGAACAAAAATTTTGATACTGATAAATGTTTTAAATGAGTCTCAGAAATGTATTGAATGCATTTTGTCATCTTAATCTAACATCTATAATGATTTAATTTTGAAAATTATCTAAAGAAAAAATTACGAAAATTGAAGCAAAAATAACTTTTTCACTCGCATTTTTTTTACTCGCCAAATTTACTGATTTCCCCCTGTTTAAGGCAGAACTTTTTAGTGTAACCCTTGAGTTAGATGCGGTCGATGGTGAAACAGTTCAAAGGTCTTTGGCGCAAAACTATTTTTCAACGCCAAGGTTTGGCTAAATGTAAAATCGCGTATTTTTTATTAATTTTTTTATTTTCAGGGCATAATTTTTAAGTTAATGCTTTCAAACTTCACAAATTAATTGCAAAAATAAAGTACTTTGAAATAAAAAATGTACAAAAAATACTGTTTAAATTATTTCTCGCAAAAACGGTTTTTTACGAAAATCACTATTTTTTTTAAAAATCCGTAATTTTTAAACAAAATTTTCAATCTTCGTACAGATTACGGATAATATTGTTTTACACACGGAAAAAAGGTTTCGTGCAATTACGTTCATAAATGACGAAGTTATTTAATGTTTAGTAAAAATTTGGACTAATTTTTAAAAATTCTTAAAAAAAATTTTTTTTCGGAATTTTATTTTTTAAATAACTGGATCTAAAAGAGAAAGGCTTGAAGTTATTTACTGTAGAATATCGTTTTAATAACACGAAAACAAATTCATACGAAACAATTTAGAAATAATTTGCATAAAAACGCATCAGTTTTAACCCTTTTTTAAAAAATTCTTAAAAAATAGACAATATCATTATTTTGCAAAAACAATTATACTCTATTGTGGCGAAATAAATGATCTTTCCGATTCTGTAATTAATTTTTGTCTAATTTCAACAGTAAAAATTGGATGGCAATTTTAAAATGGTGGAAAACGTCGGATCCCCGCTTGGCCGAAACGGAATGGAAGATCTGCCAAGTAAACAACCCACAGGAGTAAAACAATTAGGCGTTTTAAGGTTTTTAATTAATATCTTTTTAACTAATTGCAATATCGGTATGAAAAATAGTTTACGTCCTATTCTCAGACCTACTGAATATACGCACAAAATTTCGTAAGATTTGGTCTAGTCGTTTCGGAGGAGTTTGGTTACAAACACTGTGACACTAGAATTTTATATATTAGATTTAATTTAAGCGTTTAGAAACGTTGCCATTGTTGCACCAAAGATTTTACTTTAAGGAGTGCCTTGTAGATAATGTGCAGATTAACGAGTGTTTAATAGGTAATGTGCAGATTAACGAGTGTCTAATGTGTAATGTGCAGATTAACGAATGTCTAACAGGTAATGTGCAGATTAACAAGTGTATTGTAGATAACGTGCAGATTAATGAGTGTCCAGTAGGAACGTGCCGATTAACGAGCTTCTAGTAGGTAATGTACAGATCAACGAGTGTCTAGCAGGTAATGTGCAGATTAACAAGTGTCTAGTAGATAACGTGCAGATTAATGAGTGTCTAGTAGTAACGTGTAGATTGACGAGCGTCTAGTAGATAATGTGCAGATTAACGAGTGTCTAACAGGTAATGTGCAGATTAACAAGTGTCTAGTAGATAACGTGCAGATTAATGAGTGTCTAGTAGTAACGTGTAGATTAACGAGCGTCTAGTAGGTAATGTGCAGATTAACGAGTGTCTAGCAGGTAATGTGCAGATTATCGATGTAATTTGAGCAAGGAAATAATTTTCCACACTTTAACAGATCACCCTATTTAATGTACAGATTAACTGATTTCTGTACTTTAGCTGAACCCTTTACAAATATAAAAAGATGTATTAGAAGTACTTTTTTTAATTAAAAATGCTTACAATTCGGTAAATTGAAGTGAAAATAAGTTAATATTTGAATAGAAATAAAAAAATTATTGTTCTTAGTTTGATATCATTTTTAAAGATCTCAAATAGTTCTATTCAACCAAGAATTTTTATATAAATTTACATAAATATTATTTTTTTGGATCCAAAGATTGATGTTTAAAAATACATAGCGTAATATTTTTTTTTTCTTATTTGGGGAAATATTGCTGGAAAAGACGCTTTCCTTTTATAAAATGGTGATATCATTTTAAATTTAAAACATTAATGATGGTGCTTTCACATATTATACCGTCGGCCAATTTCGCCAATTCAAAAGACATCGCCAAATGTTGTTAACTTATTCTTGTTATTAATGGGTGTGAACGTGCGTGTGGATGTTTTGATGTTTTTCCACCATTGATTGCATATCGCGGTATTTGGCGACGTCTTTTGATTTATCGAAATTGATCTACGATATAAGGCGTAAGTATTTAAGTGATTAAAAAATTCCAAAATATGTGAGAATTTTGATAATATTATCTATCTGCTGTAACGTAAGACGTGTTTGATTGTAACGTAACAGATAGCTAAAATCATATGAATTAAATTAAAATCTGCTTAGGAATATTGGTAAATGAGAAATTAATTATATGCTTGTGAACGTATATATTTTTTGTTTCAATAAAATAATTTAATTTCTGTTTATTTTTCATAGCATAACAAGAATAAAATATTTAAATTGTGCTTTTATTATATCGACTTAGATTTTTAAAAAAAAAATCAAAGGGATGAATATTGACAACTTATTTTGGAAATTATTTTCTTATTGCAAATTTCGAAATAAAGAAATAAGCCAGCGAATTTTGGAACGCTTCTTTTAATAATTTGCCCATCATAAATTTCTTCATGAAAAAAAAAATGTTTTAGCACAGAGAGAGATCACGTTTCACTATTCAACATTCTTCAAGATTGTTGTTCTGGAAAAGAAAATTAATAAAATGCAATTAGAGATGTTATAAACACTTCATACTGCTAACATTTATGCCAACTTATAAGGACATTTTTCTGTGTGATATTGGGAAATGAATTGGGTTTTCAATGGTTGTTCTTGTTCAAAATGGAAGTAATTTTTAACAATATAAATAACAATGACTCACATTTTTATGACATATTTCTTAGTGCGAAGGTGAGTCGGAAAATAAGTTTCCCCTGTTGAACGACACCGCTACGGTGGTGCAGGATGGCTCGTTTGGGGAGGAATTATTCTTAGTTCCAGAACTGACCCGCATGTTCAGAGTGTAACGATGACAGGCCACATCTATCGGGATGTCAGTCTGGAACAACATGTACGTTTGTTTCGGGGTGCCATGGGTGCTGAATTTCTGTTTATGGATGACAACGCCCGTCCTCACCGTGCAAACATTGTAGAAGAATGCCTTCAATCGGAGGATATCACCCGTAAGGATTGGCCAGCATACTCACCGGACTTGAATCCAATAGAGCATGTGTGGGATATGCTTGGCCGACGAATTGCAGCCCGTCAACCCTCTCCCACCTGTCTACCGGAACTTCGGAGGGCATTGCTTGATGAGCGGTGTAATATTCCTCAAGATCAGATTGATAATTTGATACTGAGCATGCGTAGGCGTTGTAAGGCCTGTATTGCATCGTCCGGGAGACATACTCCGTATTAACCATCATACTAACCATGTTATACTGTTTTTTGTAAACAGGTTCTTTTTTGAAATTTGCTCCAGGGAGTAAAAATCGCAATTTTTATTAATTATGTCAAACATATTTAGTACCTTTTTTCTCTTTACCTTTTGTTTAATAAATAGACTTTACAAATAAGTCAAATTTGTTTTGCTTCTGTCTCTTTCTTTGCCTGAACTTCATTATCCTTAATTTATGGACATGTGTGTATTATCCTAACTTTCCTGAAGGTTTCTGGGCAGAGAGCAGTCAGGTGTATTCGAGGTTGTTGTTGATAGCTGTTGTCAAATTGTAAAAATTTGAGGAGGATTCTTTGAGTTGCTGAATTCAATTTTTAATTGCAATTATTTTTAAGGATTTTTATATACATTGTTACTCACTACATATGAACACAAGACATAACAAAAATTCAGCTCGCGGGAAACAGATCGCTACCCTTTGGGCGTTTTTCCAAATCCCACTGCAATGGTTAAAACCATGTTTGCTTATAACAGACGCACAACTAGCTTCCTCTGGTGGGAGAAAGCACGGTTTACATATGTTTGATAATAGAGTTTTTAGCAGTCTCAATGTATTTGGTATTTATGTGGAAAAATAAAGTTATGTTTTATCTTTAATGTCTCATCTTATGTTTTGATTTTCATTCACAACTCAGACCACAGTCAACAGGGGAAACTTATTTTCCGACTCAACCTCGTAGTTACATTACTAAGACATTTCTTGATAGTGATGGGAGGCTTGGAGGCTGGGAAACTGATCGGTATTGAAGATGGCCCCCAATACACATGTAATTTGTGTATTTCCCTTGTTTACAGGATGTTGTCGGATTCCTGAGCCAGGGGCCAAGCGCGGGCTGTCACTGAGTTTTCAACGGTCATGCAAGTTGAATGGACTCATAAATTCGGAAGAAACCTTAACTTTTGTAACTTTGCGCTTGGTCTCTGTCCAATGACGAGGCGAGACAGAGGGGCACGCGGATGCAGAAAGGAGTAATTTGCCCTCACTTAAAAACAGGCGCCGAGACAATTTTCGGCAGATTTTTCACTGACAATAATGAAATTCTGATCCCAAAATTTTAAGAAACTTCGTGTACCGTCCGGGACCATGCCAGCCTCCCATCACCTCGCCTCTGTTTCAGATAAGTGAAACTCTTTTACTTGTTGTATAGTTTTCATTCTTAAATTTTAATATTGTTAATCTTACTTTCGTAATGTGTTTTAAATTGTAATAAACAAACTTAATTTAAATTTAATCCAAGTAATGTCTTTAGGTGCGTCTCCGAATATTTAATTAGTACTAGCCACTATCATGATGCGGATCAAGTTAAATAAGCGAACCTGGGCAGTTGTAAAGATGTTAGCTTAAAGTAAAATTAGTCAGCGCTGCATCAATAGACGTTACTGATTTGTTCAAAAATTTGGATGATTACTCTTCAAACTGATAATATTTTACGGCAACTAAAGAAATTTTTTTTCTTTATTATATGATTCCTTGGGAAAAGAATGGGTTTTGGTGTATTAGTTCTTGAACAAAATAGAAGTAATTTTATAGTATAAATGATAATCAGGTTCCATATGTCAAAAATAAGGATGAGTGATTGTTTTTTTGCATCGCTCTATAAAGCAACTCAAGGGTTGCTGGCGACGGACCTCTCAATTTAGCATCAGTCAGCTAATTGTTCGATGTCACCCATTTTGTTATTCATTTCACCATTTTAATGTGTGTCTGAATAATTGCGCATATTTTCCATGGTGATCCTCATTTCGGGTGATGTGGCAACATGAGCTGCATTGTACATTTCATTTTCGTTTTCGGAATCTGCATGAATAATGTTTTTGAGCTTTGAACAGACTCCAAAATATCTTTGTCTGTCGTAATTGGGGCCTTACAGACATTATCATCATTCACAGTAACGCATTTTTCCGATGATTCAGAAGGACAGTTCAATAATACAGAAACTTTCTCAAACATTTCATTAAGTGTCGGCTCATGTTCAATATCCTCTTCCTCCAGAAGGGTAATCTTTTCGTGGTAAGAGGAAAAAAAAATGCTTGAAAATACGTAGTAGTTTGTCGGGATGTTGTATTATTTCGTGTTAACCGATATTTCATCTTAAGCATTTTCGTGTTAAATGTATTTTAATGTAATTTCAAATTTTATTGGCACCGATCGGAATGCATGGGATGAAAATCAAAATTTCTAGTGAGTGAGTTTTTATTACGTTGCCCTATAAGGCAACACGAGGGCTTTTGACGACAAATCTTGTAATTTTGAAACACGGTCAAGTGATGAGGACAACACCTGAACAGTGCCTCTCTCTCCAAACGACCACACCATGCCAACGCGAAGATAAATTAAACGTGCATCAGAACTTCCATACGGGTCTTAAGTGAGACCCAGATTCGAACCACCGTATTCCCGACCATGACTATTCGGCTACCACGTTACAACTTTTCTTACATTTAAATTTAAAATCTCGCTGCTTATCCGGTATAGTGATTGCTGTGCCGTAGGGCCTGGGTTCGAATCTCAGAGAATATATGGATGTTTGTGTAAATGTATAGTGCCTTTGTGGCAATGGCCGTCGAGCTACAAGTCCTCTCAAGAGGTTGGTGGAAGAGGAAGAGACGTGGGAGTAGTGACGTTTGAGAATATTAATGGTAGAGTGAGAGTTAGGAAATTATATAATTCATTTATTGACGTCAAAATATAAAACAGTTTTTTTCATTTGCATTGAAATTATTCACAATACTGATTATGTGTGAGTCAAAATCTGTGTGTTATTTGTGAGGGAGGAGGCAACTCAACCATACTCTTGGGTGTTTTTTGACGGACTCCCTTCTCCACTGTCCGGGGTGGGGTGGTCGCCCCTTTATCCTCAAATTATACGCTGGCTCCTGAGCGGAGTGGGGTTTTTCTCACGGTCATAGGTTGCCGGGATGATGTCAAATGACAGGACCTCGCAATATTTAGTACGCATGGAAACGCTGTTATGCTTTCCACAAAAAGAAGCCGATTTTTCAGCTGTGTGACGCGAAAACGTCACAGAGAGTCTTTTGACCTCCCCCATAAAGTTCTCCCTCAAAATTGAGGTAAGACCGAGCCAAATCGTACTGCCACCTATATGAAATTTAATGTCAGAACGATTTGACTAACGACAGGCGTAAAAAACTAGCCCTTTGTCACGTTTAATTTAGTCGGTCTTGATCTGATGTTACTGTTGTGATCAGGCGGTATAAGTAACAACAAATTTAAATTCTCAGAACTGCAATAAATTCAAATTAAGTATATACGTCGTTTTGGAAAGATTTCCTTTCGCTCAATGGAAGCTTAATTCGATACAAATGCATTTTCTAGACTTAAATCAATCGACTTAATTTTAAATTCCAATTACAATAATTTCAACACACAATATGCTAATTTTTGTTTAAACTATACATTGATCTCAAGAGACAAAATTCTGAAATGAATGAATAATGTAAAATTAATAAATCGGTGAATTAATAACGCAAAATTAATGAATGTATGAATGAGTGTTGTTCAGTGAATCTGTGAACAGCGTCCCTTTTAACTGTCTGCAATCAACCTATTTTAATTAAATTCACCGAACGTATTCAGTTCCAAAATTAAAGAAAACATTGAATCTATCTATTTCGTTATCAATATGATTAATAAGTTATTAATGTGCTTTCAACTCTGCAAACCCTAACTCAAGCAACCTAATTTTCTATTTAAATGCAACAACATATCAAACACCGAAATCAAAACGTAATAAATCCATTTATTTTCCTTAGTATGGACTTCCACATCAAATAACATTGCATCATTCGGAACGTTCGATTTTTTTTTCGCATTGGAATAAAACATGAAACCATTTTGATGATTTAGCTGGTATGTTGCCATCAACATAACTAAATTTCAATCCGACGCCCGTGATTCGGCATTCAGAAACGTATGAAGTAATTGCAATAACCTACAGAGAAGTTGTGATTGCCCTTCGCAGAAATCTCATTTTGTATGCCGTATGCCGAAACTCGCCAGAGAGTATCGCTAACTTGATTACGGCAATAAATCACAACCGAAACTTGCTTTGATTCTAAACTAGATTGAGTTTTCCCTTTCAAGGTTCTATTGATCTGAATCACAAGAAGCCTCATTTCGAGATATGACAAATATAAAGTCATATATATTCTCAAAAGTGATTGATCTTTGATGATGAGATTTGGGAACGAGAGTATTAAATTGCAAATAAATTGAGTGAAATTTCAATTAAAAACGGAATCATTTCTCAGGACACTAAAGGAAGCGATATTTTTTTAAAAATGAAATATGGTCGAGAAATGTAATTATTCTTTTTATTTGCTGTAAAACTGCAGAAGGAATTACAGGAGCAACGAAAAAAAAAAAGAGTTTCCAAGTTATGGGGAGGAGGAATAGGAATCGAGATTACTTTGAATCAAAGAAGTGCTGTTTAATTTTAAACATAAAAGCCAATAACAATTGTATTTAAAGTTTTGAAATTTTTTTTAAAACTTTCTAAAAATAATAAAATTGACAAAAATTATATAAATATTAAAGGTATTTAAGGTAAAGCATCTATTTTTTGTGTGTTCGAGTTTCTTTTACATACTTGTGGCAGCTGAAGGTCATGGGCTCGTAGACGGCGTGTCATGAGCTCGAGCTCTGGTGCCACTGAGGCTCAAACGTATCGAGGCTCAAACATCCTTCCATTTTTGTGGTGTTGAAAGTATCAGAAAGGGGTGCCAGCTCAGGTGGCGTTTTCGTCACTTGACCTCCCAACTTTATAGTTCAACGTTATAATATAGTTCTCTAACTCACACTAAAAAACTCCAAATTAAACTATTAACTTTTCTTAACATTGTCAACAATGAAAATATTCAAGTCAGCATTCCTGACTGGGTGATCAGTTGGAAAAGCAAATAATTACCTTTAACCCTTCGTCAGGCACACCTCTGAACGAAACATAATCAGGCCTGAGAGACATCAATATATTTCAACTTTCCCCCTTCGCCTAATAAATTTTAATTCAAAACACCGGTAAAGGAAAGAAAATGCATCAAACTGTACGAAAAAAAAACCCCGTTTAATGAACAAAATGCAACTTAAACTAAAACAACCCAAACTGCTAATTTGACAAAAAATTCTTTTTTTTTTGCTGGCTTTTTAGGACAGCTGTGCCCGACGAAGGATTAACATTCCTGATTTGAAAAATGTAAACCTCTAAAAGGTACACAAATTTGTCGAGGAAAAATCTAAAATAAATGTATCGAAAAATATCTCTAAAATGCTCAACATTTGTTTTCTGTGAGACCAAAAGTGACAGGAAGACCCAAGGTGAGGGATATTGGGAATTTTGGCTGTGTGATTTGGTAAACATCTGCGCGGAATATTAGGTCAGTTTGTTTCCAAGTGAGGGATGCATTTGGCAAAATGTTTATTTGTACACTTAAAATTTTGTATGTTCTTCAAAAATAAATTAAGTAATACAATTAAAAGTTATTGAGATACATTTAAATTGTTTTAAAAAATAAGATTCTTTCTCAATAAAAAATAAAATAAGCATTTATTTCAAATAAGTGAATTTAAAAAAAAATATACAAAAGATTATTTGCACACTTGCTTAGTAAACATTAACAAAATATACGCAACAATGTAATGAAATTTCGATACTTTGTAAACAGTTCATTGGCTTTTATAACTGCCTCAAGCCGCCTTGGCATTGTCTCAATTTCTTTGTGATTTCTGTGTCAATGGAGTTCCAAACTTCTTGAAGTTTTTCTTTTAAGTTCTCTTTACTTGTTACATTTTTTTTCTCGAATTTCAGTGTCCAAATGCATCCATAAATTTTCTATAGGATCTGGAGATTGTGGAGGTGTTCAAGTCGCCTTGGAGCATGATAAAGCAACCAGGTCTTAGTAACTATAGCGGTGTGCTTAATAAAAGTGTTCTTCATTCTTAATTTCTTAGTACTATCTAACAAATTATGTCGCAACACATCAATATAACCTAAAGCATTCATTTTTTTTATCAATAAATGTTAAGTTACCTGCTAAATTATGAGCTACTCATCCCCACACCGTAACATTTCCGCCACCGTGTGGAAAGTACATTTTTGGGGAAGTACATTTTCGGGTTCAAGAACTGTTTTATTTTTCCTCCAAATTTTTCAAATACTTGGTGGTGTAAAAATCTCAAACTTGCTCTCATCAGAAAAATAACCTTTTTCCAATCCATGGGCTTATTTTTGTACTTCATGGCAAACTCTAGACGTCTTTTCCTGTTTACTTCACTAATATAAGGTTTCTTTCTGGGAGTTCTGGCTTTCAGAACAGCGCTGTGCGGTACATTTCTGACTGTCTGAGCAGATACTGAAACGTTACATGATGACAGAAGTTCATTGGCAATATTTTTAGCTGATGTCATTGGTTTATTTGTTGATGTTCTTACAATCATTCGTTTAGCTCTTGAAGTCAATTTACTCGGACCACCAGGTCTGGGCTCATTTTCAGCACTGCCGGTCTCTAAATACTTTTTTACGATGTAACCAAAGGTTGTAAATGACAGTTTTAAAACTTTTCCTATTCCCGGAAAGATTTTCCCTCTTTATGGAGCTCTGTAATATGTTTTCTCATATCTAAAGAAATTTCTTTGGTTTTAGGAGCCATTTTCAAGATTATATCCGTAAATTTAAATATAATCTGAAACTATTTATATATTATTGATAAACTAAGAAAAACGTATGAAAAACTAAGTTGAATCTAAAAAGTTTAATCAAAACTTTCTCCATACTTACACCAAAAGAATTCTGTACAAATACTCTTTTTGCAACGATTTTTCACACTTTTCCAGATTACAATTTACTTTTACACTTAAAAAGAAAAATAATTTGCATACAACAATCAGACGCATTAAAGAAATGCATGATTAATTCGATGTCAGGCTGCGATTCATAAAGTGAGGTCACGGCGATCGAAAATTTAAAAACTGCCGCATTAAGGTAAAAAATTTGAGCTATAAATTCATTAATATGAACGGTCATTATCACAATACATATTTCTCCATCTAACAATGTTAAAAATTAAAATACTTCTTAATTTAATTTCATGAAGATATATGTCAATAAAACAATCTACAGATTTACCGATCAGATTTGCCACTAAATCACTCAAGAAACGTATACTCTCTGAATCAAAGTGCATTTAACAATAACCGAAAAGGAGAATATTTCAAAAAACAATCAAAGTGTCTGAGGATAAGCGCTCTCCGATCCATTTTTGACGACGAAGGTGAACGTCATTGTTCCACATTTCGAGCCACGGACGAATGAAACGAGTCCTCTGCGCGAGAGAAAAATCATTAGCAGGAAAAAGGTCTCCGTGCACGAGAGAAAATCAGACAATGCAAAGTTCGTCTGATTTCTCGCCAGCCGTGTCTCGCGTCTCTAGACTTTTCGTTTCGCTTTATTTTATTCTTCCGGAAAAAGTCGTTTGCAGGTTGTTAACATTAACCGAACTTCCACCGACGACGTCAACATCACGTGATCCGGGTCAATTGCACTCGGGCTGCCAGGCTGTGCGTCTTTGTAAGGTTGTGCGTATGCATTTGTCTCGTCGTTATTTTTTTTTAAAACGAATTGGATCGAGTCCACGCAAATAAAGTTTACAAATACCTAAAGTGGATAATGTTGAAAAATGTTCGAAAAAAGGCAATGATGTAAAGAAGAATAAGTAAATAAAAGAGAGAGGTAGAAGGAAGACAAGATTAAATAAGAACGGAGGGGGCTCTGCGAAGGGGAAAAAAATGGAAAAATAAACTGAAATATCGTTTGGCGTTACTTTGAAGTAATTTTATTATTTCTGTTCCAAAATATTCCAGAGGGAAACTGATTTTTTTTTATATATAAAACGTGGTAAGCTTTATGCATCAATAAAGCAAAAACAAAATAAATAAAAGCCAAATGATACTTTTAAAAAAACCTTTATAATTCGAACAAGGATTTGATTCCATACATCGCGTGATTCTTAGATTATGTCCGCGGTCCCCCGTTTCCCAGCGTTATTCAAGGGGGCCCGACGTGAAAAGATCTGTCATTTAATATTAAGATTTCCCTCTTTGACAGAATGAAAGGCTACACACACACACACACACACACACACACACACACACACACACACACACACACACACAACACACACACACACACACACACACACACACACACACACACACACACACACACACACACACACACACACACACACACACACACAGATTGTTGAGACTATGGATTCCAAAGGAAACAAAGTTGACCGACCCACCACATGCAACTGATTGCTTCAGTGGCACACTACAGAAATGTTTTTTGATTGCTTGATCACTGTTGATGAAAAATGAGTCCTCTATGATGATCCGATACGCAAAAAGCAATGATTTCCTCCCAGAATGCGCTATTGTGTGTTTGGTGGAGAATTCGCGGGGTCGTTCATTTTGAAGTGTTGAAACCTGGACAAACTGTGAATGCAGACCCTTACTGTGTATAAATGGTTGGAGTAAATCAATATTTAATCGAAAAATGGCCAGATATTGTCAACAGAAAAGGTGTTATTCTGAAACTTTATAATGCAAGACCACACTGCGCAAGTCGTACCCTGGAATAAATCATTGAATTGAGATGGGAGTTATTGTATCACCATTCACACTCACCCGATTTTACTCCAACAGATTTCCATTTATTCTGACTCTTAAAATTTTTTTAATTGGTAAGAAATTTGAAAACTCAGAGGATGTCCAAAATACCACATATCCAGATATTTTGCTCAAAAATCATTTGATTTTTATTGATCCGGCACTGAAAATTTCTACAGTAGACGGCAAAAGGCTGTTAATAACGAGGATGATTAGACAATTGATTAAAACTAAAAACTTAGTAAAAATTCATTATAACGTAGAAAAACGACATTATACTTTCCGGTCCACCTAATATTTCATTATTGACTAATTGATTCAATCTATTACAGTAATCGGTGATCGGCATACATTGCATTTTATAATTGTAATACATAATTAAGTGTTGTTTAATACCAATTCAAAACTTAAAATTGTCACACTTAATGTTACCCACGTTCCATCCATTATACATTACGAGACACGATTTTGATGGAAGAAATATTTATTTCCATGAAACATAAGAAAAAACACATTCTTACCTTTCTCTCCAATCTGCACTCTTTCAAATAAAATCAAGTGTCTTTAAACGGCAAAATGTTCTGAATTTCGTTAAGTAAAATTATTTCGCTGAAAGCATTCATTGCTTCCAATAGGATTTCCCTTTGAAATATTCTACTTTCTTCCGTTATTTCATCTTAATGCCTGCCCTAGAATCGAAGTGGCGGTACGCCAGGTCCTATCAGCCAGATATATGACGATTATAATAGAATTTTGAAACCATGAAATGTTTGACAGTTCAGAAATGAAATTTTCCTGAAGAGAAGCTTTAGAAAAAAATTTATATCGATACTTTCTTCGACGTTCTTCTTTATCTCTGTAGCTATCGATATAAAAATTCCTTTCCAGAACAGCTTTTATCTCATAAATTCGGCAAATAATTTCAAGGAGCCTAGAGCTCGACTTGCTCTGGTGTACTCTTAGTCTAACAAATTATTCTGCAGCGTTGAAAGTTGGGAAGAGAAAAATCTCTTAGAAAAGCATACTATATATATCAGAGACCTTTTACCAAATTGCATCTGTACACAGTAGAGAAGTTTACTACTACTTGGAGCGGTCGAATTTACTTCCTTAGTCAGTAACAAAAACTTTTCCAAGTAAACACGGGAAGAATTCAATAAAAGTTTCATGATGCAGAGTCTAATATGAACTTTTTCTCTCTCTCCTTAGCATCCCTAAATTGATCAACATATTTTAAAGGGGATAGAAAGTGGGTTTATTCTCAAGTTTTTAAACTAGCAGGGGGTGAAGGTTATATTAAATTGATGTACAAAAAAACCTTAGTTAAGGTTTTTTAGATTAAAAAAATATATGAATGTAAAGAAATAATCCGGTTTTTGTTTTGAGCAACAATTTGCTTTTGATAAATATATGATTCTTTTAAAGTAAATTAAAAGTTATAGAGTCCAACTGAAAAATATGCTTAGGTGAAAAAAAATGTAAATAAGTTTTGCCTGTGTGTTTGCTTAGTAAAACTGTGAAATATTATTATTACTTTTATTATTAATAACTTTGCATTTTTAAAGTGTTTTCTTTAAAAACTCGAATAATTAATAACTTGGCAGTAAAAACAGTTTTGGTTTAGATATTATAAACGCATACAGAACTTGGGGAGAAAAATTAGTTTTATATACTTTTTAAATTCCATATGAATAGATTATTTATATATACATTCTTTTTTTAAAATTAATTCAGTGAGCTGAAAATTAAAGAAAAAATACAAATTTAACAAACCGAAAAGTAAAAAAATAATTCTTAAAATAAGAATAAAATGTTTAATGAGAAAATTTATGTCATTGTGATAAAAGTGTATGGTGCTCGATATCAATTGTTATAGTTTCTTACTAGTTTTATTCAGAAATACAGAGTAAAAATGCAGTACAAAGCACCCCACGCTTTTACCCCAATGAAATTAATTTTCTCGTTAATCATTTTATTCTTATATTAAGAATAATTTTTTACTTTTTAGTTCGATTCACTATAAAAGTGTGTTTTTTTAGTTTTTTAAAACTATAATTTATTTTGTAATAAAATATTTCTCATCACCAATATAGCTGTTGAAAGTTTAATTTGGATACTTTGAATTTTGTGTGATTTGTGAAGTAGTTTTCTAATTTCACGTTTAAAGTCGTTATTTTTATTTCCTTCCCACTTTTGTTAAATTATTAATTATTCTGTTTAATTAAATTTAAGTTAATTATTTTGTTTACTTAAGTCTAAATATATTTTTGTTATATCTCTCAGCCTGGAATTGTGAGTATTTTAATTGAATGCAAAGTATTTGTTTTCTATCAATGTCTACTATCATTGAATTCTTGAACTATTTAAGATTATTAAAAATCAAATTAGATTTCATAAACTTAAAGAGCATATTCTAGAATTTAGTTTAGTTAGTTAGGATAAATTGTTTGCAATGAAGTTCGGGAATATTGCATTGAATACATTAATTAAATTGAGTATTCAATATTTTGCGTTGAATACATTAAAAAAAATCTGTGGAAAATTGAAATAATTTTAAGTACATTTAACATGTATCTCAGAAGTTTCCACCCATCGTTGAGTCTCAGGGGTGTTAATTTTGTCTCCAGGGGTGAAAATATAAACAATTTTCAAACAGGTATACTTCGTTTAAATTTAAATTAAATAATTCGAATCTTTTACACATTATTTACAAAGGATTATGGTTTCAAAAAAGTGCAAAATCTTTGAAATATAATCAAAATTTAAAAAATTATAAGTATATGCAAATAAGAAATAATTCTGTAATAAATATTAAGTAATTCTTGCGTCACGCACGCTATTTTCTAAAATAGTAGTCTTTGATGTATAAAACTTTATAAAATTATAAAATGTATCATACTCTTAACAACCTAGTAATTTAAGAATAATATATCTTTTGTATTTCAAAATAATTGAAAAATATTGAAATTTTTTAAAAAAAATTTTTGAAATTATAATTTTTTTATTTAAAAAAAATTTAATTTAACATTCTATTTATTTAAAATTAGTACGGTGTAATAAGGGTACATTTGACTTTATATACCAACTTATTGCTAGTAATTAAAGCTACTACTTTTGAAAATAGCATGCGCAACGTAAAACTTAATTAATATTTCTTATAGAAATATTTCTTACTTTCATATGCTTATAATTTTTAAAATTATGATTATATTTCAAACATTTTACACTTTTCTGAAGCCCCATTCAATGTGTAAAAGATCTGAATTATTTAATGTTAATTTCAAAGAGTTATATGTATTTGAATGTTGTTTATATTTTCAGCCTTCTAGAGAAAGTTAACACCCCGAGAATCCTTAACCAGCCTGATGCATACGGGACTGAAAGTTTTCACGTTGGAGCGCGGTGTAAGTTTTAAGAGTGGGGTTTCAACTCAAATGTCTTCCCCGTCATTTGAAGATAGTCTAATATCCTATCACCAAGAGCCCTTTTTTTGCTTACAAATATAACGTCAATGAATCATCAATCAAGTATTCACAGAGCATTAGAAACACACAGCTTATAAATTTCTTTTCCTTTTATTACGGAATTTCCCAATTTACGAGATTGTCAGTAACTTTTTTTTCTAATTCCTTTATCATTATTTGATTGAAGTTATTCAATAAAGAATTTTTTGCATTGCTGTGTACGAACAGTCGAAATTCTATTCCATGGTTTAATAATTTAAAACATAGCTTTAGAAATTTTATCTTTGGATAAAAATATTTTTACATACACGATACTTTTACACGAAAGCTCTTAAGGCTAAGGAAAGTAAAAGTAAGATTATGATATAAACCAAAAGATTACAGCTTTCCTTTGGAAGGATAGTAAGCTTTTAAAAGTCACAGTTACAGTTTTATACTCTGAAAAGTTCTATTTATGTGCATATTCTTAGTAGCTAAAAGAGAATTTTGGAAAATGTGTGAGATACATTTGTATATATCTGAAAGAGGAAGATGTGTGTGTATTTGGTTTTATTTTAATTTTAAAAATATAAAAAAAATGTATGTACATCAAAACACTCGAGCAGTTTTTATTCCAACGTCCATATCAATTACCGCTTATTATTTTTTATTGCTTAACAAAATGTATTTTTATTTGAAATTTAATTTTTTGCAATAAAAAGATATGATTCACTCTTCCACTAAAAAAGAATTTTTTCTTATTTTTCGCAAGAAAAAGTACCATTGCACTATTAAAAGCATTCATTAAATTTCATATTCAATTTGAAAGAGCTAGAAGCATTTGTCTTGATTTAATAGAATTTAGAAGAAAAGATTTACTGAAACTTCATTTTTATTTTAAAATAATTGAGAATAAACAGATTATTCTAAAAAAAAATTGATTGGATGTAGAAAGCTTTTTTTTTCTGTATTCGATTATTTTTACTAATTTTACTATTTTTTAAATAATTTAAAGAAAACATCTATCGTAATCTTATTTTAATTACTCTTATTATTTGTTAAATCATTTTATTAAATATAACTCTATCTTGCTACCATTATTAAAATTTAAATACTCTTCAATGATGTGTTACACAAATTATGGAATACTTTATAAATAAAAATGTTACGAGCTCTAAACAGTTTTAGAATATTTCTGCTACACAGTCTTACAAAGAACAGCTGTTATGATGTTCCGTGCATTAAATCTTAATTTACTCTCGCGTAGATATTTTTAAAGGAAATTCAACTCTACAGTGATCATTAGATATACAAATATCTCATCTTATTATCTTCTAAATGATATAAAGTATAAAATATTGAATTCGTATTTAAGGCAATAAGATTTCAAAGTCTTTGGTTAATGATTCTTTGTTACATATAAAACTCATCTTTTCATAATGACCACGAACTAGGGCCAAAAATTTATTTCCCCAAAGTATATTTTAACCTTTCTGTGTTTTATTACTTGCATATCCATCCAAACCTTAATTTAATTTCTTCTATCTCCACTCACACAAATTATGCACCGTGCATCATCTAAAACACTTTTAACTTGACTGAGCTGTATTTTTAATTACTTTAACATTACAAAGCGAACAATCTAATGTTTATTCTAGCAAATGTGTATGAATCTAGTTCGGAATTCATAATCGAAATGGGCAATGACTTCATTTTCCCATTTCAACAAAGTCTATCTGGTTCCACTTCAATTAGCAATTCACTTAATAGCCATGTGGGATGGGATGTTAGTTGTAACGACAGCCTGGGGAAAATGCCTTAATATCCTGGTCATAAAACGCATTGAATAAATATGTAGGAAAAGAATATTCATACTAATTTTGTAACTAATAATTCATATTTTAATTGCCTATAAGGTTTTTAAAAATTAAATTAACTGTTTTCAATAATTGGATTTCGGCGATGTACAATTGATGTCGTGCTGTAATTCTATTTCGTTTTTTTACAGAATTTTTTTGCACCTAACTATCTATTTTATTATGGAATTGTGATATAGATTGCACATTATGTATTATTATTATACGTTATGTGTTATTATTATAATTATGTAATTATGATTGTGTATTTAATACACTCAAGAGCCAAAACATTATGACTACCTGTCAATAACGAGTTGGCCCACCTTTGGCGCGAAACACAGCTTCAACCCGCCTTGGTACGGATGCCACAAGTCCTTGGTAGATGGCCGGAGACAGATTGTACCAGATGCTTAAGCAACGGTCTCGCAAATCCGAGATATTGCGAATTGGTGAGATATATTGGTGATATTGCGAACTCTGAGCTGCCGTCCCATGACATGACGCTTGGTCAGCAAAGGCACACGAGTGGGACGTTTGCTGCGTAGCCCCATATCCAACAGTGTGCTCCGATACTATTCTACTTGGCCCTGCATTGTATTGGGCTGTCAGCTGAGCCACTGTCTGGCTCCGGTTTTGCTTCACCATGCGAGACAGTCTCCGATGACCTTTTTCTTTGATAGCGTGTGGACGTCCAACACCATGTCGTCTACTGCTGGTGTCACCGTCATTCATCCACTTTGCATAAGTACCAACAGCTGTAGATCGCGAACAACCCACGAGTCGTGCAGTTTTGGGAATACTTGTTCTGAGCCTTCAAGCCATTACAATCTGCCCTCTATCAAAGTCGCTTAGATCCGCAACCTTTCCCATCACACACAGAAGTAAGTGAAAGAATGATTCTTCAGACTCTCCAGCAGCAGTTAAATACCACTTCCACCTGATCACGTGACTTCCACGTCATCCAGGTGAGTTCATTGCAAAATGTAGGGGTGGTCATAATGTTTGGCTCTTGGGTGTATATGTGTATCCAAAACATTTTTCTGTGTATCAAACCTATAATTTTCTAAAAGTAAGTTCGTATGGCCCTAAGAAGTATTTTAAAAGAGAGTTGTGAATAAATATATGCATATATATATAATATCCACAGATTTGTTTGATATATTTAATTTTACTACAAAAATGTAAAAAATAATAATTTCAATTTTAACTTTTGGAAAATACAATTTCTTAGATATGAATGTAGGAGGATTTATATATTTTTTTCTCGAGATTTAGCAGTAAGCTGATATTTTTGATTAAATATGGGATTAGAAGCCGAATTTTTGAATTTTTTTCCTAAAATGAAACGTTACAATTGCTTGGTATTTGTTATTTAATGACGAATTTTTGGATTTCTACCAGAGAATTTAGTCAAATTTATTATTATCATTCATCCCATTAAAAGCATTTGTTTGTTACTCAGTTACTTTGCGCGTAACAGTTATTTATTTATTAAATACATTTTAATTTAATTAATTAAAAGTGTGTCTTAAGTTTTAAACACTCTACTTCCCTACAGTTAGAAATTTAAATCTTTTAAAGTAAGTAGCTCTATAGCAGCTGTCAATAAAACCTTGAAGTTCATAAACCTGCAAAAAAAATTCAGTATTACGTTAGTAGGGGTCTACCCCAAGCCAAGAAACATTACAAGGGGTCTATGAGACAAAAAAAGTTTGGGAACGTCTCCTCTAAACCCTTTTGGGTGAGCTCGGCCACCTTGGGCGTTCCTCAAATACCCTTTGAGTAAGCTTCTTGTGACGGATCTATACGCGTTTCTACTAATTTCTTGTTTTTTTCTTTAAAACAAAATATTTATTTCAACCAACCTTCATCGAGAAACCAAACGTGATTTATGAAAATGAGGAATATTATATAAATTTGG
Organism: Trichonephila clavata; assembly: GCA_019973975.1. Taxonomy (NCBI): domain Eukaryota; kingdom Metazoa; phylum Arthropoda; class Arachnida; order Araneae; family Nephilidae; genus Trichonephila; species Trichonephila clavata. The sequence continues at coordinate 24,704 of BMAO01028018.1, forward strand.
TTTTCGCGAGTTGAAGGAGAGTGAAGTAAGAGGTCTAGTTAAGTTAAGTGAAGTAAAGTGAAGCAAGTGATCTGATGACACGTAGTTGTTGACAAGCTGAAGTGGATACGTTTGATGTGTGCAAGTAGAAGTGGTTACTGAAGATTGAAAAACAGTGGAATTAAAGATTACAGAGCGTGGAGACATCGTCATTTGATCAAGCTAAAGAAAGTGCCTGAAGTTTCCCGTGAAGGATCTGAAGCATTACGGATACAGGTATCGTACTCTTGATTAAGTAAAAGCTGATTATTAGTGTGCGACATAGTTGTAAATGAGCGTATTTAAGCTGTCTTAGATTCAGTTGAGAGTCCGTAATATCATCCCCACATTTGAGTACCTCACCTCTGCATTCTACCATTGTTTATATACCTTAATTAGAATTGTGTTGTGTCTGTTTCATATTCGTTAATAGGAATTAATAAATCAAATTTGATTGGAATAATGTCTGTGGGTTATTTAGTTCCTCCTACGCAACTAGCCGGGTTTACAGATAGACAAGAGGGATCGGATGAAAGGGGTAACCAGAGGCAACTGACAAACTCAAATTTAAAAGTTCATTCAATCTAACATATAAAAACGTTTTAATCATAAAACATACTTTTCCTTAATATATTTTCCATATTTTCTCAAAAAAGAATTATTAATACCTTGCATTTTCAATATAAAACTATGTAGCAAACGATCCCAAACTATGCAAAATATTCCAAGAATAATTCTATAGAAATACAATATTCTTCGCCGCGTTGATTCTATCTTTCTTTCTAAAATTCGAATGCGATTCGGAAACAAAAATTCCGCTTTGCAATGCTAATTAAGAGTTAGTTCGGGACTTTCGGCAAAGCTGGGATTAAATCTAAGAATATTTCCCGGCAAAAGTAATGAATAAACTGCGGAACCTCTTCCTCGCAAAAGTTTCCAAACAAATGCTCTGTACGTTTCTACAGAAATTCTCAATTTTGCAAATCCTAACAGTCTAATTAGAATGTGGGAGCGGAACTTGCATTGAGTTGGATAAAAGTTTTAATTTTAATTAATGCTGGATATACTGATGATATTTACTATTATCTTAATAGCTACTGGGGGAATGATTTCGAGTATGCTAATGAAATATTTATTTTTAATTATTATCAAATCTTTAATTGTTCGAATTTATTTTAGTTTCGGTGTTGGTCTATAAAACTTTAGAATCGTGTTTTCTTCTTGCTTCTCTGTTGACTAAGTAAAATGCAAATATTGATACTTTATATTCATAACGAAGTTTTAATTATCGTAGGATTATAAAATTTACCGAAGCGTGATTTGAAATAATTGTTTTTCGAAGTATTCGCTTCTTTGTATGGAGATAAAAATTAAAATACTTTATCCTATTGTTTGTACACTTTTTTATCAGAACTTGTGTACATAATAGTATTTTTTCACCACTATTACATTTTTTTGTTCAAGATTTTTTTTTTAAAAAAAAGAACGTAAGAGCTTACGAATGATATTTATAGAATGGAAATATTTTAAGATAGTAAGTTTTATTTTAATACTAAATTAAAGCAGTTTTCTTAAGTATTTTCACTGCTGAAAACTGTTTACATGAGGATGTAGAATCGTTACCAACTATGGACATAAGAATAGAGTAAATCTAATTTTAAAGAAAACCATATTTGAAATACAATTGTCATACTGTAATAAATACACACAACTATTATTATTTAAATATGGATAGCTACTCGTACTTAAAATGAAGATTATACATTCATACTGTGGCTTTTGGGAAAATTGATGGGTAGTGCGTGAGAGTTAAGAAATTAAATAATTGATTTATTTCGTCCACAGCTATTTCTTATGGAATGCGCAGTTGGTAACAAGTTATTAAAATTATTGACTTTGTCCACTCTATAGAATATGTTGTTAGTGAAGTAGGAGGCAAACACCAGTGTTCTTTCCAGTGTTTCACAACGGACTGTCTTTCCACTCTGTTGGGGTTGAGGTGTTCACCTCTTACACCTCGAATAACACTCGGGTTCCAGCTCGTAGGTGGAGGTTTTTTCCCCCTCATGGCCATCGGTTGTCGGAGCGATGTCAGATGAAAAGACCCCCAATATTTTTGGAGGGCACGTGTGGAAAAAAAGGTGTCAGGCTGTCTGAATAAAAAACCCCGATTTTGCAGCTGTGCAGAATGAAAGCGTTACAATACGTAATAACTAAAAATATGACTTAGGACTACATACCTAATATGAATCTGAATCGAGCTTAAATAAAATTACAGGCAATTATTATTATATGCCTAAATTTAATCCGTTCAGGACCAGACGATTCTTCTTTTTAATCGTAACTTCATTTAAAAATTCATATAAAATCATTACTGTAATAAAATACCCCGAAATTAATAGTTCGTAATAATTCCTAATTCCATAAGTTCCAAATTAAGACCACACCGATATGATCACGGGCCTCAGAACGGACTAAACGCAATCTTACATATGATACCCTGTTCCCTAAAGTGATCACATATATGCAGTGGCGCACACAAGGGGGGGGGGGGGTTAGGGCCCTTGATTTTTTCGATTGATTTTAATCCTATGTATATAGTAGATAAAATTTTATTGAGTATTTGAAATAAAATGTTGATTTTGTTAATTAATGCTAATTATTTATTTAATAATTAATTTCTTACTGTTTTTTACTCCCGAAAATCGACCAAATCAAAAGGATATGTTGGGTGGCGTGTCGGAGCATGATACGAGAATGGTGGATTTTCGATCCTGGATCCCTCCCCACCTCTTGAAAAATTACTGTGTGCGCCAATGCATATATGTTATCATGGTCCTGAACGGGTTTATACGTAGGAAATTTATCTCTGTAATAACCATGATAATATCTCATATTTGAGGACATAATTAGGCTTACACCACTATTTCACCAGTTAAAGCATCTGAAAATTGGTTTTCCAGTATTTTTAAGCACATAAACAATTATTAGTTATTTTTTGACAAAATTTATAAGAATTATTTAAAAAAAAATTAAACAGGTACATCGTAAGTAACAGATTTTATAATATTATAGATAACACTATTAATCATGAAATTTTGATGTTCTCTTATTATCAGAAAATTTAAGGGATTGTTTATTAATATTGCACTTCGAAACAACACGAGGACCCTTGGCGACGAAAATTGAAATTTTGAATGAGGATGATACTTTAGTTAGCATCCCACTCTTCAAACTATTACACCATTCCAACACGAGGACTTCGAACCTCGACGCATTTTACGTGCTCAACCCCTTTACACGAGGTGAAGTGTATTACAATAGATGTATCTGAAATATGTTGCAAGCAACACTTGGTCAGTTGTGATTTAATATGATTAAAAAGCATTTTAATGGCTATTTTACCTCTAAAGAGTTTGTGTAATTGCGTTAATTTTGGAGAATTAAATAATATTTAAGATAACCAGTATTCTATGTTTTGGTATAAGGCATGCATAGCAAAAAGACAACAATGCATTATTGGAACAGTGTGCAATTTCGAAACATTGCCACCTGGCACTTTATTTTTTAACTTGATGAACTTGATTTTTTAAATTAATAACTTTGATGGTATATTTAACAAGCAACATTACTTTTTATGGCAGACATTAAGAGGAAGCTAAATCATTACATGCTAGATTTTAAAGAACTTAAGAACTTTGATTCAACATGATGTGGACTACTCTACTGCTTTTAACTACTTTATCAAAAGTGATTAAAAATTCTTTTATGTTTTATCCCTTACTGGACGATAAGGTTTCCAAAAGTAAATATCAGTATGTAACAGTTTATTTTAGTTTGTTTAGATGTAAAATAAATAAAAATCATAAGAAAAATACGCAGTAGAATGTGTTGTCCTTTTTCTTCAATATTTAAATCGGTGTAGTTTTATCAGGCATTTGTTTTAATTGCCTTTTTACACCCTTTTATAGTTAATCGAACTAAATTGTAACTTAATCTTTTAGTCGCCAAATCTGGAAATGGGATCTGAAACCTGTCGCCAGATGCGGGATGGGATCTGAAAATGGGAAATCGTTAATCCTGATGATCTTGAGTAGGTCAATGGAGAAAAAAAATTACAAAATTATTGTATTGTCATCGGTTTTGGACAAGTGAGCAAAATTTCGAAGTAATCTGAGCTTTTAAAGTGGGTAAAAAGGGAGTTCAAAGATTCCGTTAAATACAAGTGAAACTTATAAAAGCGTGTTAATAAGAATACAGCTTGAAAAAACTAATTTGGCGGTTTTTTTCCCTAAACGCACCCGTTAATTGCGTTCGTTTTTTACTAATTCATAGACACAGACATTAAATGAGAAGCATTCATTACTGGGGATCAGTTCTTAATAACAAACTTTAACAGATTTGTTGTTTCCAGTTTTTTTTAGGCTTGGGCACATTCAAAGCGTGGTGCGCTACATTCGGAAGTACAGACTCAACAAAGAAATAAAATTTTTACTTACATAAGTATTCAGGCACCCTCTTGCGGTTACAGTGTGAAATTTGTTAGGGAATTCTGAATTCTTTGGCATTTAGTATAAAAATGGCGAATAGGGTTATAATTGTGACAATCACCAATTTTAAAATGGGGAAAAATGTTTCCCTTATATATCTAATCATGAAAGGGTTAAATCTTTTTTTAAAAATTTTAATTGGTTTTACTATAGGTTTTACCATTGCAGACCTAGTACATTCCCGGAAGCTGGTATCTATTTTTAGTGCGGCACCCTATAGGCGGATACCAATCGCCGCAGGTAATTTTAACGCCCAGTTTTCTCCCTAGAGGGAGGCACCTGAGCTCTGACGATGCGAATCTGAACTCATACTAAGGGTTAAATCTATATTTACATAAATTTAATATTTTTATAAAACGTGAAATTTCAGGAAATTGTATTTTTTTCAGCTTTATTGTATGAGAAATATAGTGTTCTGATTGTTCTCTTGTAATATAAAAGCATTACTTTTCTTGCTAAGTTTGATTTACTGATTGATTTTTAAAGTGCCACTACAAAGTAACTCGATGGTTTTGGGCGATGGCTTTGGCGATTTTGAACCATTGTCAAGTAACGAGGACGACGCTGTAACTGGTACTCCATTTTCCCCACAACAATTTCGAAAGATTTAGTGGTTAACTATACGAGGTGGGTTTTTGATGGTAGTTGTGATGAATGTGCTGTCACGTTCATCCGTGTTTGAAAGTTAGAATAAAGATAATCCATAATCAGAACAAATCGGTTTTATTATTCTATCAATTACTTCTAACAATCCAGGGTAGGAAAGGCACTTTTTATTAAGTATAGGAGCAATAGGTAGGGAGGATACTTAATATTTAATTGTAATTCAATTAACTTACTCTTACAACGTTTTGGTTATCTGCGGTCTTAATTATCATAATTCCTTTCAAAACTATTCAACCTCTGGTCGTTATTAATCTAATCCAACTTATTGACTAAATCGTTAATTAGCAATCTTTAATTATTCATCAATTAATCGTCGAGCCACTCTCGACTAGCTCACAACTACTTTCCGCTAATCACTAACTGCTAACCACTAACTCCTCATACCTAAAAGTTAAGGCTTAAATATCATTCTTCAGTTACATAAGCCGTGTCTGCTTCGGGAGAAAGTTTTCAATAGAAAAAAACAGTTTTTCCTAAGAGGATTAGTAAGAGGCTCGTGGATAGACCCGTTATATAGTGTACTGAAGAAATGTACGATATTATTTTGCTTGAATGGGAATGTACTCACTAATTCTCAATTCCTCAGAAACACAAACTTATCGGAGCTAGAATATTCGTTGCATTGATAATTTATTTCGACATTATTTGTACGACTATTTACTCATATATTTGCGAGTATTAACAAGCGATTATTCAGTTTGTCTAAATATTTGTATATTGTATTTGCAGATCGGAAAATGAACTTGATATATAAGGTAATTTGGATCTAATATGATAACATACAAACGCAGAATGTTTGTATGTGCGCGTGTGATTTACACTAGAAGATGAAACAAGATTAAATCCTACGCCAAATTTTACAAGAAAAATTTAAAACGTTTGAATTAGCTTAATGGTTATATATAATAAATTTTTATACTTATTAAATCGTTGAGAAACAATTATGCTTTAGAATTGCGTTTTTATATCCATTATTTTTTAAGGTAATCGAATATTTTTTTGATTATCAAATAGATAAATGAATTTTTTTTATACGTTTAGTAACACCTGAATTGTAGAATATACGTATAAAAATGTTTTAAATGCAGTTCTCTCTAGCAAAAAGATAAAAAAAAAACATTTTCAAATTTACTTGTTATGGAAAATGCTTCTATATTAACAATATTTTGCCTCTATATAGCTAAGACTTCTTCTCATAGCCTCAATTAGAAAATTTTGAAAAATTCATAACATTTTTAGAGTTATTATCAATTGAAATAATATATAACTAGTGCTTTTTATTAAAACTTCTCTACTGTGATATATTAAAATATGAATAAATGTACCCCTAAATTCAAAATCTTAGTTCAGGCACTCGGGGACAGTATGAATGACTTTATTTAATATAAATAAACGAAAGATCTTCTGAGTTATCACATTTTATAAAATTAATTTTTTTTAAATATAGTTTTTTCAGAAAATGTAGTTTTAATAGGTAAAAAAAATTACATAGTAAACACAAAAATAAATATTTCAAATAAGCTAATTTTTTCAAAAAATATCTGAAGATGCTTTTAAAGTTGTTTTTTTTTTTTAAAAAAAAAATATGTATACCGTAAAATCTGGCGTATAACGCGCACTTTTAATTCAAAAAATGAGATCGAAATTTAAAGATGCGCGTTATCCGCCATATATAAAACTGAGAGCTTCAAAAAAAAAAAAAAAAAAAAAAAAAAAAAAAAAGATGGAGAGAATATAAAAAAAAAAAATTAGGCTTCTATTTATATCGAAATACTGTTTATTTAAAAGAAATGACATTTTTAATAAACTTAGAGGGTTGTACTTCCAGAAAAAAGCTATTTTTTTGCTAAAACTTGGAATAATACCTCAAATAAAGGACTTCAAAACATAGGAGCATTGCTCACGTACATTTCAGATTTCTTCATGAAAAAGGGGATGCGCATTACATGGCGGATATACATTAAAAAAATTAAAAATAGAAGCTTGAAAGTATAGGCGCGTGTTATACGCCGGATTTTATGGTATACATACAGGCTGTACATATTTTTAATTATAGAAGAAATAGAATGTTTATAAGAGGACTTAAACTTCCGGTTTAGAAATAGCAACTTCTGTTCTTTTTTTTTTCTTTTTAAAATCGTCTCAAATTGAATCTCTTCATGATTCCATTTCAACGCTCCGCAGCTTCAAAAGAAAGGCAGCTTTTGAAATCTGAGATTTCAAATATTTTATTGGATTTATAAAATAAAAATTAATATTTTCTACAAAATTTAACATAGTAGGATATCTTGAACACATAATTTTTTCTCAGTACGCGTTATGACGTTTTCACTCCATACAACGGCAAAATCGACTTCTTTATCTGGCGTCCATTCCAATGCACACGTACATCCTTAAACATTGCGGTTTCTTTTCATTTGACATCGCTCCGCCATCCGATGGACGTGAGAGGCCGCGGTGGCCAAGTGGTCTAGGCATCGGATCATAGCTAGCGTGTCATGAGTTCGATCCCAGTACCACTAAAGTTCCACCGTGTAGGGGAGCGATGCACATTAAATCTGTCGAGAGCTCAAACGTCCTCCCGTTGGTGTGGTGGGGTAGTTAGGAGAAGGGGGTGCCAGCTCAGGTGTCGTCCGCGTCACTTGACCATGGTTCAAAATGACGCGGCCCGTCGCTAAAAGCCCTCGTGTTGCTAATCAGTGCGACGTTAATATTCACTCACTCACTCACCCGATGGAATTCGAGAAAAAAGAAAGGCAACCGCCTCACCCCAAGAGAGCGAAAAGAGTTCGTTTGAAACACCAAGAAAATCGGTTGTGTTTGCCTCCTTCTTCCACAAATATCATATTCTTTAGAATTGAAATAATTAATAGTTTGAATAACTTCTATTTAAAATGTTAATTTTTTAAAAAAATTAATAGCTGTGACGTTAATAAATCAATTGTATAATTTCTTAACTCTCACGCTACCATTAATTTCCCCAAACGTCACAACGTATAAGTAAGCATTAAAAAAACATTTATACAAATTGTTTTAAAGTGTTTTGAAATAAAATCTGATATGAATTATTATGGAAATAACTATACAAAAAAGGTTCATTCTAAAATAAGGAATTTTAAAATTAATTTGATGAAGAGTTATTTTACAGTAGAGCCTCTTAATTAATCCAAAGTAATTTGAGTTCTCAGAGGTCGGGATTAGCCACAACAACCTACACTGATTAAATAAATTTAAGATAATTTACAAATTTAATCGAATTGCATGAAAAGAACTGAACTGAATGAAAAACCACTGATTCTAGATAAAAATGCAAATCTTGTATGACAAATACACTCATGGACAAAAAAATTAGCGCACCAAGAAGGAGTCGTCAGAATGAAACGAAATTTTACATACGTAATGACTACTTTGATATAAGTAAATGATTAGAAAATCAAAGAAAAAGGATCATTTGTTTCAGAGAAAAAGGCAAAAGAACGGATGATTTAATACCCTATTGAACCCCCTCTAGCGCGAATGCACGATGCGATGGGAATTGAGGCATACAAGTTCTGTATGATGTCTTGAGATATTTCGTTCCGTATTTGCTGTAGCCTTGCTTATAGTTCGTTCAAACACGTGGGATGCCCAACTCGCTGTCCCAAATGATCCCAGATATGCTCGATTAGAGACAAATCTGAGGATCGGGCAGGCTAAGGAAAGGTAGTAACAGTGCGGAGACAGTCTTGTGACACCCTTGCCGTGTGAGGCCGAGAATTGTCTTGTTTAAAAATGGCTCCTGAGAGCCATTGTATGAGTGGCAACACAAGTGGTTACAGGATGTAATGGATATATCGCTGGGCTGTTATGGTGCCCCGGATCAATACTAGGGGTGACCGTGTATTGTAGGCAATGGCACCCATACCATCACACCAGCTGTGGGAGCCATGTGTCGCTGTAAAGCAAAGGCAGGATTGAGGCGTTCCCCAAGGGGTCTCCACACACGAACACGATTGTCATCACTGCTGAGATTGAATCTGGATTCGTCGCTAAAGATGACCTGGTTCCATTCCACTGCAGTACAGTTTCCTCTTGCGCGGCACCACTCCAAACGGAGGCGTCGATGGGTGAGCTTCAAGGGCAGCACACGTAATGGGCGCCGCGATCTAAAATATCCTTCAGCCAGACACCTTCGTATGGTTCGAAAAGACACAGGGGCCCCTAGGGAAGGTGATATTTGTGCCTGGATGGCGGCCGATGAAGCAGTTGGCTGTACGTGTGCATTTTTAACGATGTGGTGATCTTCTTGACGACTGGTCCGTCAAGGGCGTCCTGAGCCTGATCTTCGTGTAAATGACACCTCTCGGATTCACTGGTCCCAAAACCTCCTCACAATACAGTCAGAGCGGCCTAATTGACGAGCTACTCACCTAGCTGACCACCCAGCTTCCGTCATGCCGATGATTCTCCCCCTCTCAAGCTGCGATTGTCTTCGAAAACGGCGTAATGGCATGTCTACCTCAGCGCTTCCTTTGTAAACGATGCAGCATACTCAAACCAGCTTTGGTTACCTGTTTTATACTCCACGCAGAACGACGTTAAGCGCTCTCTACCGGCTATACGTAATTCGCAATCACGCTGCATTTCTAATCATTTGCATATCTCCCCGACATGTACCTTCAAGTTTCGTTACGATCCCGGAATTATTTTTTGGTGCGTTAATTTTTTTGTCCATCAGTGTACGTAAGCGTACACGTGTGTGTAGGCTTAGCCAGTAGAAAAACAGGCTTTATGAGAGCGTGTAAGTTAAGATGTATTTCGTTCTCCAGCGCACTTCGCGAATTTCTTGGTTTTATTTCCAAGAAATCAGTTCAATTCAAATTGTAACAGTAAAAATGAGTTACCACCAACCTTTAGATGATGAAATGAGGTGGTGAGGCTAGAAGCAGACCAATGTCAAGTCCAGATTTGTAGAGAGTTCAATTTTTCGCCCAGCGTCGTGTGTAACTTTTGGGAACAGTTCTAGGATACTGGATCTGTCGAGAGAAAGCCTGGGTAAGGTCACCCAAGAGCCACGACGGCCAAAAAAGATCGCAATTTGTCGATTATAGCGAGGCGTAACAGAGGGGCTACAGCTTCTGAGCTCTCTCGTTACTTGTATGCAGCCACAGGAACCCGTGTATCAAGGATGACTGTTTCAAAAAGACTTCATGAGAGAGGGTTGTTTGCCAGAAGACCTGCTGTTTGCGATTTGCCGGACTTAAATCCTATAGTGCACAGAGCAATTACAACTGTCAATCTTTTCTCATTAGCCTACGAGTTTCAAACAGGATGGCATCGTGAATGGGTTTCCTTACTGGTTCCTATATCCAAGAGCTAAAAATCATCAATGGAAAAATGCTGTCGGTATGCATTATAAATTGGGAAAAATACATTTCTTTTTTTAAATTCCTAACTTTTGTAAAAATTTCAAATTTTTCCAACTTATAATTCTTGTCAGAGAATTAATTTGTCTTTTTAAACATAATTATTGCCTGATATGTAAGCCATTAATTAAGATTACTTATTGCATTATATATACTAAATAAAAGATGTTTATAAAGGTCATTTGAGTAAATTATTTTGAAATTAACTACATTTTTTTTAAAGTTAGCTTTAAAAAATGCTTGTTTTTTAAGTTTTTCAAGCCTATGTATAAATAAAAAAGATTTTACGCTATTTTCATAAAGCCATGAAGTATAAAAAGATGTAAAGTTATGAACATCGAAATCACACCTTTGAAATTTCAATTTTGTTCTATTTTTCATCGTTTCGTAATTCGAGGTTAAATCTACGATTTACTGCTTTCATTTTTTTAAGAAAATTGTCTCATCAGTTTTTTTTAAAATTCTACAAAATTCAAATTGTTTTTCTTAACACCCAAATAAAAAAAAACCCTCCAATATTAAGTAACAAAGAGAGAGAGAAAAGAAAGATTTTGTTTTTGTATACAATCACTTCCATAAAAAAGTAATTCAAATGTCTCAGAGTCTCTGTTTTCTAAACAAGATAGTAATTAGATATCACACAACTGTTAAAAATCGATGAGAACATTTAATAACATACATGCATCGATTTATTTATGAAATCTCCTTAAAAATCTATTTAAAAACAGAACAGAAAAATAAACTGATGGAAACTTAGCTTTTTGTCTTTAAAGATTAAGATTTTACGCTTTTTCTTTCGACTGCAGATTAAAGCTTCCTTTTTGACGTTTATAATTTGTAGTCATTAGATTTATACGATACACAAAGATTAAGAAAAAGAATTTGCGCAAATGGTATCGGCAATTTTCACAGAAAAAAAAAATTCCAATAATTACTTTATTCTTTCAAACCCGCAATTTATTTTCCATCAGCGAATTTTTAAATATATAAGCACTTTTTTTTTTCACTTCCCTGCGCCTGTATTATTAAAGAAATCCACTTAACCATGAATGTACTTTGTTTTCTAAATAAAATATTTCTTAATTTTCCTGCTTGTTACTTTAACGGAGCTTGGGAGAGAAAAAAAGTTAAAAAATTACGAAGAAAAAGTCGAGGAAAAATCATTAAATCTTTGAAACATGTCAAAACTATATGAAGTGCGACAAATCGGTTGCGGCGAAGAGGCTTACTAAAACCCGATATCACGCTTTCGAAAATTCAAAAACAATAGCGAAAAATAACCATTTAATAAGTAACAATTTTAATCGAATATGCATTAAGATTAATTGAAAGAAAAACCTCGAGCGTTTGTTCCTTATCGACCAGCCTTTTTAATACAACTAAACTCGGGCAAGCCGTCGGATGACTTTTTCTTGTTTTTTCCCTTCTACTTTACCTCAACGTAAACATGGCGTCTCCTCGGTTCATTTACATTTTGTTAGTCGAAAGCATTTTTTTTTTATTCTTTATTCTCTATTTGTCTGAGAAGAAAAATTTATGGTCGTCTGATGTAATCGAATGTGTGGAAACAGGCTGTTTCGCTTCAGAAACGCGGAAGAAAACACTACGGCTTTTATTATTATCGTGTTTTTTTCTCTCTCTCTTCCAGTTTTTATCTTTATTTTATTTTTCGCTTTTCTCAGTTCCAGGCGAGAAGCAATCACGAGCTGAAGGTCGAACATCGCACGGGTTTTAAAGAAACAAGAACTATGGATGACCTTCTAATTTCAATATTCCTGCACTATTAGAAACATGTCTTCGTGAGATATTTTTCTTTGCTTTGCAGCTAAAAGACATTTATCTGTGGTGAATTAAAACATTCTTAAATTTAACGAGTCTTTGAAACGAGATTTTATGGGGATTCTATTAATTAGAAATAGGACTTTAAAAATGACTTAGAAAACTCTTATATCAGAGGTCGGCAAACTTTTGGAAGAGACGAGTCAAGTAATAAGTGAAACAAGATACAGTGAAATACATTCAACACGAAAATGCTTTAGACGAAATATCGATCAACACGAAATAATACAATGGTCCCGACAAACTACTATGTATTTTCATGCAGTTTTTTCTCTTAACACAAAACAAAAATCGCTTAACATGAAAATATTGGGGGGGGGGGTGGACAAAATACGGAAAACTCCAGCCACGCAAGCAGGATTTCATTGGGGGTGCGAAATAAAAGAGAGATAGTTTCACATGTTTTAGCAATTTACATTCCTTATTCCCTGTGACCCGGCTAGATGTGTGGGAGGAACTAAATGATCAGACGACATGATGAACTTCAGTTATTTATTTATCTCTATATTCAACACAGGCACAAATAACACTCTAATTAAGATAAATTTGATCAATCAGAGGACAAAGGTGAGACAAGATAGCGGGGGGGGGGGGGTAATATATACGGTCATGCAAATCTATCCTTACGATAACTTATACAAAGCTTGTTTTAGTTTAGAAGCGCGCTAATAATTTAAATATCTAACTTCTACTTGAAATAAGATCACAGTATCTGAACTCTTGCAATCCTTTAATCTTTTAGACATGGCCTTAAGCACTTCTCCAATAGTGGAACCAAGCACTTTCCGAATTTCCAACTTCTCGTGTTGTACATTGTTTACGTGTACGTACTACTGACGGTTTGCTAGCTTCTCATTTATTCACTCCACATCCAAGCTATTCTCACTTCACTAACCTTCAATTCTCACTTCACTAACTTTCAAAACTCGCGAATACAGAACATATGTATTAAACTTAATTTGCGTAATCACGTTTCCTGTCCTCCGAGAAAGTTGGTTGAAAGAATGATGGCCGAAAAGGAATCCCCAAGGGGTTAGTGGAAGGAATCGTATAGATCCGTCCCACATGTTTCGTAGAAAAGAAGCTAATTTTGTTTTGAAATACCCTCGGAATAACCTGTGACACTAGCAGTGTTGTAACGTACACCACCGCATCGCGGGGGGAAGGGGGCAGGATTCTAGGGAGCCCAAAGCTTGACTGACGCCAATTGCGTATTTAACCAAATTATAAAATATTAAAGGCAAAAAAACCTGACTCTTTGCAGAGGGTTCCTAATATTTTCCGTTACGCAACTGGTCAAGAGCCAATTTTGTTAATGTAAACTACTTTCATCCTTTACCCCAACAAACGACACTAAGAAAAATCTAATTTCTCATCAGTTGGTTTTGGAATTCGGGGGCGAGTACATCGCAGTGTGAGTAAAAATCAATGAAATTAATTTCCTTTTTTCCCCCTATTTTAAAAGAATATTTTTTTTTAAACAATGGCAAAGAGCTCAGGGGAAAGCAAATTTCTATTTCGCTTTAAAATGAAAATGGAACCTCATAAGTCTGTTGATCAGAAACATAAGTCAAAAACGGAAATCGGTAAAAATTTTGGTTTTGTTAAATTTTGTAAAAAAATTCATTAAGTCCTTGTGAATGTTTTTATTCAAATGATATTCATCAAAATACATGCTCCTATACATATTTCGACACCAGCCCAAGTCGGTAGATTTTCATGATGCAGAAAATCGACAGCGGCCACGTCGTATGATTATGCGGCATGTAAAAAATTCCTAGAATGTCTGTTTGGCTTGGATGCTCTCGGCAAAATTAATTCCTGGTGCAGGTTCCCATCGTCAAGAGCTCAGGTGCCTCCCTCTGTGGAGGAAACTGGGCGTCAAAATTGCTTGCTGTAATTGATATCGCCTAGATGGTGCAGCTCTAAAAAGTGATACCAGTTCCTGGGGAATGTACTAGGTCTGCAAAGGTTTAAAATACCAACGCGCAGCCCCATTAGAAAAAAAAACATATTTATGTAACTAACATGCACTCATTTAATTTTGCTGAATATATGGTTCTCTTGCAATATCCTTTAACACGAAAAAATATATTTCAGTCTTCCTCAGTTTCGTGTTAAGCGATTTTCACCGTAACTAAGGTATCAAATAGACATTTATATGCATATCGCGAGGACAGGAAAGCAGAAGAGACTGCAGTGGTTAAGATCAAGACAGTCGCATGCTCCATTTAATAGTTTTTATGACATGCATAAATAAAATTTTCAGTAAATTAAATTTTTTTTAATTCCTTGAAGAAATAAGAAATATTGAAGATATTGCTTGTAAATATATATTTCCGTGGTTCAGTACAAGAAAATACACCGTTAAAATATCATAATGTTGAGAATTAGACTTTTAAGCTTCGAAACCAGTAATATCGTTAGTACAATATTATAGCCCTTAAGTCCACCCCACACGTTCGTGTTCTAACATTTTACGTTCCAGGGGGTTAGCAAAATTTTTTTATTATTTTTTTTTCAGTGTCATTGGATTCAATACAGTGTTAATAACTAAACGAATGTAATATTTTAAGATAAAAACTGTAGTTTAAAAAAACTAAAGAACACCCTTTTATAGTTCATAGAAGTAAGTTGTAACTTAATCTTTTAGTCGCCAAATCTGGAATTAGTCGCCAAATCTGGAAATGGGATCTGAAATGAGGCGCCAGATGCGGGATGGGATCTAAAAATGGGAAATCGTTAATCCTGATGATTTTGATCAGGTCAATAAAACAAAATTATAAAATTGTTGTATTGTCATCGGTCCTGGACAAGTGAGCAAAATTTCGAATTAATCTGATCTTTTAAAATAGGTAAAAATAGAGTTCAAAGATTCCGTTACATACAAAGGAAGCTTATAAATGGGTATTAAAAATATTTCCGGTCTTAAAGGGATAAGAATGTCTCACGACCGTACAATCTGGGTCTTAAAGGAATAGAACTTTATATTTACATAAAAATTAAAATTAATTTTGGGTGTTCATGTATATATAAAAGTAATTTCAACAATTTTTTTATGAATCCTTAAACATGTCATAAAATATGGAATATATTTTTGACATTTTTGTTAGGGCTTTAAATGTGTCTATTTTCCGTTTATAATTGTTACCGAACTCATGTATGCAAATGCGTATATGTTGTCAGAAATCATTTAATGTAGAGGGTCTTCAGCTCGTGGTCTGCGGGTCACGAATGGCCTGCTGAAGGCATTTGTGGCATTTAATGAATTTGAGGCAATTTTTTTGGAAAAAAAAAAAGCCGTATCTGTGTTTTGTCGTAAGTAACGCCATTTTTTCTGTTATTCTTGATAGTTAAAACATATTTCACTGACATGGTTGATATCCATTTGAGATAAAATTTTCTGAAAATCACGAATTTTTGAAAAAATTTATTGTATATTAAATATAAAAAAATCTGACTATGTATAAAATATCAGAAATTTTTGGAAAGAAAATGGACTCTCATCTTTGACAAGTTTGCAAACCATTTTAATACGATTTCTATTTAACTTTTTTGAAACCAATATATATATGTAATCGACGTTGGCCGTTGACATGATTTCTTTAATAATATGATCGCTATTGTTGATGGTTTCTTTGTCTGGGATTGACGAGGCATTCCGGTGATTAATTAAACCTATTTATTCCACATCTTAAACACATAAAACATCACAAGGACGACACATAACAAAGAAAACGAATGCACAATGAGCTGCAGACGGCTACATGTTTACGCAGACAAAATACAGAAGCGAAAAAAAGCGTTGGTCTCCAGGAATCTCGGTATTTATAGGCTTCTCAAATCACATGATCTGAGTGGGTGGATAGGTGTAGTTTAAAATACTCTCGTTAGGCGGCGGGTTAACTTATTACTAAAACGTTGGTCCTGAAGGGATGGACCATTGGTAGTTAAAAGTTATTATAAAGGATTATATTACTTTTTTTTTTTTTTTTTTTTTTTTTTTTTTTTTTTTTTTTTTTTTTTTTTTTTTTTTTTTTTTTTTTTTTTTTTTTTTTTTTTTATTATAAGGTATTTGAAATTTTTATTTTGAAATATAATAAGAAAGGAAAAAATTATAATAAAAAAAAAAATAAAAATAGATGGGAATATATAAAATGACATAATGTTCATTTATATATTACTCTTATAAAGATTACTGAAATAAAAAAAAAAAAAAAAAAAAAAAAAAAAAAAAAAAAAAAAAAAAAATATATATATATATGTAATGACTTCTTCTAACTCTCCTTAACTGTTCCCCGTGAAATTATTTCCTAGTTCTTTCGCCTAAGACTGTTATAATCTTAATCTAATTGCACGCGCGCATAATCTTAATCTTAATCTAATTGCTCCCGCGCATTTGCATCGAATCACGACTCCTGTTATAAAAGAGTCGTACGACCTTCACCGCCAGTAAAAAACTCTGAACACACGGTTACGCGCGCTTCTTCGCTCTTTGTGCTTTGTCTGTTTTGTCGACTATGTGTCCGTGTCGCTGCTAAGTGTTACTTCTGCTTTGTGTGTGGGAAACTCCGTAAATTATGTTAATGTGACTGCCCTTGTCTTTGGGTGATGTTCAATAAACGAAAAATGAAACCTACAGTGGAGCAGTATTCTTTCAAGACATAGCTATCCCTCGACCAAATCTACCTATAAAAACCAACACCGGCCACGATGTGAAAAATCCTTTACCAAATCGGTCAACATCCATTATAAATATATATATATATATATATATATATAATATATATAAATATATATATATATATAATATATATATATAAAAGTTAGATTCTTCAGATAGCGGGGTTTTTATTCGGCGGGGTGTCTAGGGTTCTCACGATGTATGGGTTAACTTTGAGAAATAGAATAGACAACATAGTTTAAAGAAACTAAATAATTTATTATGAATTATAGGAAAGTATTTACATGGGAAATATTTACAAAATAGAAATTAAGACACACAGGCATTTAAAAATATAGGAACATTTAAAGGCAGACATTAATATAGAAACATTAATATAGGAAGGATAGATAGTTCCTTTTAGGAAGACGATAAAAATTAAATAAAACTCATTATGCGATGTGCTGACTTACCGCCAGTTGTGGCCAAAGAAGCACGGACACGCTGATACGATGCTTCCTAGTCGATGGTTAGTGGGCCTTTGACGAAACCAAATCGAGTCAGCGGTTTAATAAGCACGCTAGATGGCGTTGCTGTGGAATGCTGTTTTTGACTAAAATTGCCGTCCTCTGCAAAGGGATGATCTAACCTTTTACAAAAAGAAAAAGTTCTATGGGATATCATCCTACAAATATATATATATCTGTAAACACCATCTCTTTCCTTAAAGGGTTATTTTCCTTGACGACATTTTTAGAAATAAATTGTGCTTTTATTGCTTTAGAACATAGGACTCCACACAGTAGCGTAACGGGGAATATTAGTGGCACCCTGCAAAGACAGATTTTGCTTATAATATTTTATAAATTGTTTAATACGTACTTGCGAGTCCCCTAAAATCCTGGCGACGCTGGAGTTGCGGGAGAGTACGTTACGCTACTGACTCCATACTAGTCGACTTTGCCACACATAATAGTAGAAGCATATAGTCAGGAACTAGTTTTGAACAGAAATGTCCTGGGTCCCTTCACACGGGGTCAACTGGCATTGCCATCTGCGAAGCTCTCGAAAACCACTTTCTCCTCAATACTAGTTGGTTCAACTGAAAGAGAATACTATGGAAGCGACGCTCTCAACATGTAATGACTTGTATATTGAAAAAGGAGAAAGTTTTAAGTGGTTCTTCGGACACAATCATTGCACCGATGTGATTATGAATTTTGTTATAGCACTCACTCCCTTTCCAGTAAACTTTGTGTCCCCGTGTGAAAGGAATTCTCTTCCCTCTTTATTTTTAGATGAGTGGCGATAGGAAACGAGTTTACTGATACAAAGTTGTCTCGTATGAAACAGGCCTAATGTTAATATTTCCCCCCTGATTCTCAATACATTTTGTTATTGGGAAACAGTTTAAATTAGAAGTAATTGTCTCAAGCCAATCAAAAGTATAAATGTATATGCAAATACGGGTAAATTTTTTTCAATAGATAAATACAAAGAAAAAAGTGAAAGAGAAACAATAATTTTTGTGGACATAATTATTTTTTAAATAATACTTGGGAGCAGAAGTCTGAAAAGCCGCAAACGTCTATGCAAAGAGCAGCGGGTTGCCTGTCTTGTACCAATGACCATGAACCAAACTAGAAACGTATTTCAGTCAGAAAAATGTCTACATAAATTCTTTAATGTTGTAACACATGCATCAATTAATTACGCACTTCTTATTAAAAATTTATAAACATTCCATAAACACGTTGTTTTTCTCTTAAACGTGCTAGTGAAAATTCATTTAACATTACAGTACAGGAGATGAAATATTGAACATATTTTAAGCCGGAAAAAAATAGATTAATTCAGCTAGAAATGGAAATAATGATAATTAAGAAGACTGCTCTCTCCATAGTATCACGGCGTCAGAATATTAAATTAATGTTGGAGCTTTTTTTCTTCTGAAAAGTTTTTCTTAGTCTGTGTCCCATTTTTTTTAACTCTGCGGGATGGCAGCCTTAAGGGAATCAAAGGAGTCAAGCAATTATTTTTGAAATGTAAAATATATTACATCTTACTTTTACTGTAAATCTCTTTTCTGACAAGAGAAGCATTTTACGTTTTTTTTATTTATTTCTGTCCAGGTATTTACCTCTAAATTTGTTTTTCTTAGAAAAGTTATTTAGTTTGTGTAATTTTCTTTGGTTTGTTTGATTCACTGAGCGGATATCTTGGATTTGTTTTTTATTAGCATTATTGTTAATGATAAAGCTCGAAAGCCGTTAACGAGTTATGAATACAGCTATTGGCGACGGACCTCGTAATTTTGAGTTAAAGTCAAATGATAAGGCTTAATGAGGAATAATAAAAATTGCAGAAGTTATTAAGGGTGCTCTCTTTTTTATGACGCTCTGCACTTTTTTTCTGATTATAAAATTTAAAACAGGAATTCAAAACAGATTACTTTCTCTAGGAAATTTCAATTATAGCTAAATCCTTTTGCAAACAAATATCCAAATGTTAGTGAAAAAAATGAACAAAATACCAAATTTCTTTACAGGAAAAAGAAAAAGGGAAAGTTGAAGGGGGGGGGGGAGTCGACATATATAAGGATCCGTTAAACCAAAAATAAAACGGTGTTTTATTTTTAGTTATTTTGATACTTAATTTTTTTTGCGGGTATTTTGAATGGAAATTTTAAAATTTTAATTCTAAAAAAGGATAAAAACCATACAAATCCTTCAAAGTCAATGCCAGAATTCAAATTGCCGAATATTTCGCAAATTTCACATTTGCTCATTGGTAAGTTTGAATGTATCTGATCCTCCTGCAGCGAGTTTATCTTCCAGGGAATGTAGACGATAACGTGACGTATAGTATATGAATATTTCTCTTTCTTCTCATTTTCCAAACTACAGTAGGAAAAATGAAAAAATGTCTCAGAAATTTTTCTGGCACAGATATTGTCCAAAATAACAAATGAATTGAAACACAATCCACATATTAACTTCATATAAAGGCTATCCCAGGATTATTGGAACAAACTTTAAAGGGAGGTAGGGGACTCAGATTTGCATAGCAACCCATAGTAGTAAACGTTTTCCTTCGACGCTATGTGGAGTTGTTTACAAGAGCATCGGAGGAAACAGACCTGCATTACTATAGTCATTTGAGTTGTCATCGCCGCAGAGGAATTTGGAATGTCAACCACTGAGCTGGCAGATATGCATCTGATTTACGGATTGGCTGAAGGAAATGCACAAGCAGCAGAAAGATTGTATTGTGAAAGCTACCCAATGAGAGATACACCCGACCGCCGAATGTTTCCTAATTTGCATTTCTGTTTGTGTGAATATGGGTCGTTACGAGGTAATAGGCACAGTGAGGGCGGTCCACGTGTGACTCGAACTCTCTGCATGTAACAAAATGTCTTCTTCGTTCTTATCCCTCTGGTCTGAATTAGAACGGATCCATGAGTTTGTTCACCCTTAAAAAGTCTAAGACCAAGATAGGCCTTTTCAAAAGGTCCTCTCGTACCAAGTCAACGCAATCAAGTAAATGTTGCGGTGTAGCCTCTGCCTCATTACACTTGGTGCAAGTCGTAAAAGTCTTGGCACCATAAGAGAATCTGAGGAACTTTAAATGCCCCGTAGATAGTCGAACAAAAGTAGTTTTATCTCTCCTGTCACCTTTAAAACTGATTGACGCTCCAGGGCACTGACTATACCACGGATGCGGTGGTGGTTGTCCAGGAGATGTTTATGAAGGCTTTATATTTCGAGTACAGTTCAAAGTACGTCAGAGGTTCCTCATTAACCAGAGTCATTGCAGTACCACATTTTGCAAGGTCGTCAGCAATGTCATTATATTTCAAATTCACATGGGACGGAATCCACTGCAGATGAATCACGGCAGAAGTAGACAGGGTCCTGAGTTTATCAATAATATTGTAGATACCGTGGAACAAAATGTGTTGGATACCGCTTTAAGGAATCCGAGTACCAGCGTACGTCTTTGCTGCAGAAGGAAGATCTCGGAGTGGGTTTATCGTATTTTGTAACGTGAAGGCTTACACCCATACAATCCTTCAAAGAGAACCACCATAGCACAAGCAATATCTTTGACCAATAAATATTGCAGATGTGATCTCAGTCTTGTGTCTCTTCGTTTCTTGTACCTGTCATATTACTTTCCCATGACGTTTGCGACTATGGGCTGTGTGCAAATCTGAACTGGCGTAGCTATTTCTGAGTGGGCCCTGTATCAAAGTTCCTTCGGGGCCCTTGTTTAGATATGAGAACCCTGTTAGGGAGATTGTAGTTACACATTTTGGGGCCCCTATAGTTTGGGGGCCCCATATAATTGATACGGCAGTAGCTACGCCTCTTGTCCTCTTCTTCCACTTAAAATTTGTCCCAATGATTCTGGGACACCCTGTATAGTGATAGACATCGCAAGTTTAAAATCCAATAATAAAGTGTCGATAATACGTGATTTCACCATTCTTCTATGTTTTACAGCCCACATAAGGGGTTTTGAGCTAGCGTTACACATGAGAACTTCTATTGATAGATCCCATACTTTTCCTTAGCCTTTCTTGGATGACGAAGACAACACCTGAAATGGTACCTCATCATGCTAATTTACACACTGCGCAACGCAAGACTTTGTGAGGTCTTGATGAATCTAACGCAGCGATACTCAACCCGCGGGCCGCATGCGGCCTGCCGAGCCTTCTTAAGTGGCCCGGTCATGGCCCATTGCTCTAAGAAATTCTTTTATTTAAGATAATATATTAAAAATTGGGTGGGAAATTCTTTGACAAGAAATCAAGTATGTCAATTTTGCTTTTTTACTGTCGATGTCGTACGGCTGCGGATTGATATTCTTTTCATGTTTATAATGGTTACAGTTAGTGATAACACACAATAGTGGAGTAACAACAATTATGGGTGGAATTAATTTTGAACAAGTTTTCATACCTTGCAAGTGAAAAATATTCGAATGATTTGGAGGTTGACTGTTTTGCAGTGAAAAACAAACATGGATGAGTTCTTGTTTGATTTGTCACTAAAGAGCTGTATTTAAAAAATATCAATAAACATCAATCATTCAATGACACTTTTCCTCTTTCAAGAGGTGATAAATAGGCTTTATTGTGTATTCTTTGCAACAACAACAAAGTGTTTTGTCAGTGGTAATGTCACAGTAGTAACAAAGACGTCCTAAGAAGAATGTTATATTATTGATAAATGAAACTGTTTACTGATGCAAAAATTGTGAAGGAGTGTTTCTAAAATTCTTTTAATTTAGTGTTAGTGACAAAAATAAAAAATATAAAAAATAATAATTAAAAAAAAAAGCAAAACAGGAGTTATAATATTTGATCAATTTTCCATATTTTAAATTTCCAATGTTATCTTCATCTTAAGCATTTATCCCCCCCCCCGTTTAACCTCATGTTGCGGCCCGCGTGAAATGGCTGACATATGTATGCGGCCCAGAAGCAAAAAAGGTTGAGTACCTTTGATCTAACGGGTGGCTGCTCAGATAGTTCGCAAGAAGAAAAGAAACCTCCCGCAAAAGTCCCAGTAATCCTGGGAGTGAATGAATGAGTGAATATTAACGTCGCACTGTTCAGCTACACGAGGGCTTTTGGCGAGGGACCTCGTAATTTTGAACCATGGTCAAGTGATGAGGACGACACCTGCCAAAAATCCTGGGACACCACGTACAAGATTACCAGAAATATAACTCTTCTTTGCAGTTTAACTTTATAGCAATTTAATTACAAAAATATTCCATTTGTTTTACTCGCTTTTCGAGCTTATGAGCTTTGAAAATTACATGAAATTTTTTTCAATTTGCTTATATACCAGTTTTGAATTTTAGGTAAATTTTTGAAGAAAAGATGCCTCTCAGCTTATATATAGATCAATTTATATTCGCAAAGAACGGTATTTCTTTCTCTTTTTTAATTCTTTTAAATAAAAATCGAATATATTTGAAAATATTCTTTTAAGGTATCCGACTACTTGCGGTAACTACCTTTTTAAAAAAGAAATATGGGGATTTTTTTGTGGTTTTCAGATTTGTTTAGTACATTTTAAGAAAAATATGCTAAAGTTAAGAAGATAAAAAGAAATTATTATTATTAAAATGTGGAAAAAAATGGGTAAAAATTTACAAAAAATAACATAAACATGGTCCGTTCTGTACCAAAAGTTTATGAACAAATTTTCAATTCTGATGTGTTGCTATGTAGTTCATTTTTGAAATGACCTTCAGGATAAGAGGTATTTTAATTGTTACAAAAACTAGAGCACTTTATCTTAGTTATTATATGAAATTGCTTAAAATAGAACAGTGATTATATTGACATAAGGGACTGTAAATTTTGTAATAAAACAGTGGTTGATAAATCTGAAGGTGAAAACACTTCTACTATTATACAGAACAACACAACAAACTTCAGTTAATTATTTTCAAACCTTTTTGAGCAACTGCTGTCCACGTTTGAGCACTTAAAAAACCACATTTCGCATAAAATGTGTTTTAAAGTATGACATCTTGCTAAAAGTAATGACATCTACTTTTACTAAAACGCTTTTAGTTTTGTTCTAGGGAACGGAAAAATAATAATCTTAGTATTTTTATAAAGCTAATAAGATGATCTATAAAATAAAATCATAAAAAAAAAAAATGTGTCAAGTTTTGGCAAATTCACAATTTTAGGGTAGTTGTATATCTTAAATAAAAATAAAACTCTTATAGACACTTATAATTTTGGTCAAGAAGGAAAGTTAGAAGTACATTTTGAATCATTGCCTAAAAGACAGATTACCTTACAAGTATTTATCAAGTATATTTCTGTCGTTAAAGACTGAATTTTTTTCAAAACAAATATGGATGATATCTCGAACTGCTGCATGAATTACTGCAAGACACTTAGAATAAAGTTTCAAGAAAATATTTACAGCAATTTATGTTCTGTAATATAAATAGAGCCATTTCTTTCAACGCACTTTCTGAGAATTTCTTAAGAATTTATTCCAAGAATTAGTAGAGAGATGCGCTTTAAATAATTCTTTAAGCAAAATAAACCTGCAACAGTTACTTAGAATGATGACGTGAATCTCTTAGGTAACCACTTCTCAGGTTACTATATATATTCTCCTGTCTTTTCTAACGAAAGAAATTTTCAGCGAACAGAGTTACGAAATTTAATTTTTTTTTAATCCAGAAGAATGTTTTCCAGGAAAAACTTTTCTCCGGAACGATTTCCCATCACTTCTTTTAAAATTTAGTGTCCGAGGGCACAACTTTTACCGAAGAATAAAAGACAGAAGTACGAGTTTTCTTCGCCAGAGCAGGCGCTATTTCGAACCTAATAAAACAATGCTATTTCAGCAAGGAAAGGAAAATCAGAAACTGGAGAAATTACATATTTATCAAGCAGTCACAGAAAATTACGTTCCATTCATTGGCGCGTTTTTAAATTCTTTTCTTTGCCATTTCGAATTCGAAGAAAATTGCTGTGTGTAAAAACTTAAATATTCCTTTCCACTCTTTTGTTTATGCGAGGCCACAAATGCGAATTCGGAGAAGAACTTTCATCGCCAATTATCACCTTGTTTCTACCAGAATAATATGTTTACGATTTTGAAGAGGAAATGTTCTTTTCTCTTTTTCCTTTTCCCGCCTTTAGTTTTGTTCCAGAGCCAAAATGTTTCTCTGCGGGTTTTAAAGAGGAATCTTGTTATTCAATGACGAAATTAAACTTTTGTTTTTGTTTATATAACTTCTCTTGCAAAAGAGAATTGTCTTGGGAAATTAAGTAAAAACAGAATGGCTAATACGAAAGTACAAAGTAAAATAAATACGAAATTTATGCATTCGAATTTGTCATTCTAACGTATGGAACAATAAGGATTTGTATTTTTTCCTGCCAAACAGCAAATTAGGGAATAGTTAAGCAACTGGCTAGTTATTTGACGCTCTATGTGTGGAATATTTGAGTCGAAAACTTAATTAAAGTTAAGTAGTTTTTACGAGACCGTGTTGTAAAATATTGATGCTTTTTTTCCCTTTTGGAAGCACGATAGAGAAAATTTCAGGGAAAATGATTACTAACTTGACTCGAGCCATATTTCAAAGTCTTAATTATGACGATTTCTTAGTATGCGTTTTCGCAACTTATTAATCATGCAACAGAAAGCCAAATATGGCGACAAGGTTTTCTAATGTTTCTCAGATTTATTTCTTATTTTATTTTAACATACAAGAGAGGATAATTCCTTGAGAAATATGTTACCTTAAAGCTTTCATGAGAATTTCAAGTATACGGTTTTGATTTTTAAAAAGAAAGCGTGGAAAAAATGAAAAGAAGTTGGGAGAAGTGATTTAGTGGGGCGATTTCAAGTTAATACATTCAAAATTATTCAAGAAGATTATGATTTGAAGGTTTTAGTAAATATTGTAGAACAGTGATCTTCAAACTTTTTCAACTCACGGAACCCCAGAACTTGAAGGTGTTTTCGTGGAGCCCCATTCCACGCACATCCTTAGAAGAATATATCTCAAAATAGTATTTAAAGTTGATCAACATGCTGTAGATACTTTATGTAAAGACACTTAGAAAGTATTGCATTTATTATTAAAAATTATAATGCAAATTTAATATACACTTGCCTCCGAAAGCCTGCGTACAGGCAATTATCTCACGTGTTTATGCTATAATTACTATTAAAATCTCGCTTTAGAAAATCAACCCATATCAGGATTCTTCAAAATTTCCTTATTCAAACAGCCGCAACAAATTTCACCTTGACAAGAAAAACAAGAATGACCACCAAATAATCACCAACCATTCGCGCCAAAAGTTTGTGTACACTTACAAAATAGAGCTTTTAAAGACTTTTCATTGTAAAATAATTGCACTAAATCATGTTTTTAAGTAATTATAAGATTTTTTTTACGATTTATTTAGGATTTGAGATTTGAAAACTTTTGTGGCTCCCTGGCAGGCAACAGAATAGAGATCGATATATTATTGAAAGAAAAATCACCAGGTATCTTCAGAAAAGGGGAACATTTTTAAGGAAATTGCTGAAACTGTTAATAGGAGACATTTATTGATTCAAAAAGTGTTTATAAACTACAAATCAACTAAAATTTTAACGTCCACGCCAAGATCCGTCCGCTGTTTGCAGTGCTACCTCGAGAATCTTGCTTTGTAATACGCTTTACGAAAATAAATCCAAGACTATAAGCTTCACAAATAGCTAAAAGTGTGGCTGAGATCTTGCAAAAGAATATGACCTTAACCACAATTCGAAGGGAATTGACAAAGGATGACTATCATGGCCAAGTTGCACTCAAGAAACCATTCATCTCTTGGTGAAATGTGTTAAGAGTGACCTTTGCCAAAAAAACATCTAAAATAGGACACATAATTATTCGAAAAATGTAATATATTCAATTGAAAGTATTTTTTTGTAATTTGGCATCAAAAAGGACAAAAATATGCCTGCAAAAATTCTTGGACAGATCTTAAGAAAGAGAATCTTTTTCGACTATCAAACATGGAGAAAGAGGTGTAATGTTTGGGGGTGGCATGGAAGCCTTTCGGTTGGTAATCTGGAATTTATTGAATCAACAATGTACAAAATTGATTACTTGAACTTACTGAAGTAAAATATCTGGGCAAGTGCCGTGAAACTTGCAGTGAGGGATGGTTTTTACTTTCAGCGGGACAAAGATACCAATCAAATAGATCAATCATTGTGAAGCCATGGCTGTTCTGCCATGTCCCAAACCAATTCTGTAAGCCATCCTAGTTCTCAGACCTAAGCACCATACTGCATTTTTGGATTTACTTGAGTAAATAATCAAGGAGAACGTAATAACGTCCAAAAAAAATGCTCAAATCTGTTA